>PVKS010008962.1:0-65972 GCA_004027875.1 Aplodontia rufa | reverse complement strand
AAAAAAGAAAAAAAAATCTATATAATAAAAAAATAAAAAATAAAATAAAATATGCTGAGATAAAAAATAAGATAAAGTAAGAATAAAAATTAAAGAAGTAATTAAAAAATAAAAAATTTAAAATCTAAAAAAGTAAAAGAAAGTAAAAATAACAAACAAAAAATTCTTAATGAAATCTTGTGTCTATAGACAATGAGGGTGTCTCTGGGACCTCAATGTGAATGTCTCTCAGTCTGTGGCCCCCTGCAGGCTGTCTCCTGGTACAAGGATTGCTCCCCACAAGGTGCGGGCTTGGGATACGAGTGTTTTACTTAGGATAGGGACTGGTTCAGCAACAGTATCTGTGTCTGCTTGCATCCACAGTCATGGCTACTTCTGTAGCTGCTGGGGGATTGTGACTAGTGAGCACGGAACGTAATGGAGTTGCCCCCGTTCCTAGCCGAACAGGGAACTTTTTCTTCCTTCCGACAGACGCACCGTAGCCCCGCCTATGCAGTCGATGGGAAATGTAGTCCTGTCGCTCGTAATGGTGGCGAGCGACCGGGCACCCAGGGGGCCGTCTTGGAGCACAGCTCTCTCCCTTCACAGAGTACGAGTTTGGCTGGGGTCTAATTAGTTACGGACAGGGTGGGTTTAGCGATGAAATCTATGTTTCTGGTCAGACCCGCTGGATCGGTGGCTGCCGTTTGTATTCCCATCCCTGGAGCCAGTCGGAAATGTGTCCAGCGAGGCGCGGGATGGAAGGGTACTGTTCCCATTCTTGGTAGATAAAAACTTCCTATTTCCAAACTCGTAGGAATGCTCCGCGAACACCAAGCAAGGAGCTGTATCAGTAATCCTGGTGGGGCAGACAGAACTCTTTCTGGCAGGCTGTCCGCAGTGGCAGCCTTCTGTGCCCCTGGCGGGAGAGGAAAATCCCCCCCCCCCCCGCTTCTTTTTTCAATTTTTTTTCCTTCTCTCGAAACTCCTAAGACTTGGCTCCTTATAAAAAAGCTTCACAAACTAGTAGTAGACAATCAAATATAGTTTCCCCTGGATGCACCTTGGAAAATTGCTGATGCAGTGGATTTTTCGCAGACCCAGAGCCTCAGGAAATGCTGTCACTCTTCAGGTTGCCATCTTGATTCCTTTCCAGGCAGTGCTCTTGATGAGCAATGTGAAGTTGGACCAGTCACATCATCTTCCCGTAGCCAGTTTCCTTTTGTAAGGTAGTATTTTGAGACCTAAAAGAAATGCATGTGGAAGTTCTTTCTGGAAGAGTTGCAGTGTCAGTAGTCATTCCCACTAATCACAGTGGTGGTCATGCGTGTGACAGACTCTGGGAACTCTATTGCTAAGGTGACTTGACGAGTCATGCCTTGTCCTTCCATTCTGAAGGCTCATGGCGACCCTAGTGGAGCATGAAGTCATGGTGATTGTCCAGCTGCAGAGGATGAGGGCCTGAAGTAAAGTGACTGTGGGTGGGTGGAGAATGGGGGTGGGATTACAGAAATGCTGGGGGGGTACACCTGGAGGATCATGGGGGGTGCAGTGGTGGAGCCATCAGCTGTGACCACTGGCATGGAGGTCTGAACTGCCAAGGAAAGTCAGGGTCAGGGGTCCAGATTTGGGAATAGTTGCACAATTAGTGGCTTTCCCTGTGTGAGTATAGAGTCACCATGGGGAGAGCAGAGACAGCTGTGCCTGTCCTTATTATGCACTTGAGATTTGCTCAACAAAGGTTATAAATGAATGAGAAACCAACAGGATTGAATATAGCTCTCTACACAGTGAAATGACATGACAGAAAAGAGAAGTGGCAGCGTCTGCACTCGGGGAAGGTAGGAAGCCAGAAGAGTCAAGGCCCCGCAGGGACAGCCAAATACTGACTCTTATGAAATCCAAACGCAGTCTTCTGGTTAAAAAGGGCTACTCACCCTTTCTGGTAAACAATTTGGCAGCCTGTACCAATGCTTTGAAAAGTTAATGTCCCTTGACCTATTAATTCCACTTTCAGGAATCCACTTGAAGGAAGCAAGCAGAGGCACGGATAAAGATTCACACACAAAGATGCTTCATCTTCTCAGGGTGTTAGTTTTTCTGGAAGGCTTGCGATGGAGGGAGCATTTAACCATAGCATTTAACCATGCAGTACCATGGTACAGGATAAGAAATTTGCATAGGGGCTGGAGTGGTGGCTCAGCAGTTGGAGCACTTGCCGGGCATATATGAAGACCTGAGTTCAAACCCCAGCACACAACCAAGTGTCAGAGAAACAAAGGCCAGATGAAAATATAAATAAGATTTGATTCTCTCTCTCTCTCTCCCCCTCTCTTTAAAAAGAATTCTTTTTGCATAGATGTTTGAAATAAAAGATGAGTGTGGTGGCTCAGTGGTTATAGTGTTTGCCTGGCATGCATGAGGACATGGGTTTAAATCCCAGCTCCCCATACACAGCTAAGGGTCAGAGTAATGAAAGCCAAATGAAAAACTAAATAAAATTTATCTCTCTCCATCCCTCTTTCTTAAAAAAAAAAAAAAAAAAGATGAGTATGAAAAAAATCTTACTTTTCCCTTAAATGCCGCTCTCCTCTGCTCTTGAAGGTACTGTGGTGAGAAAGCTGGGGTATCCTGCTGTTGACTTAGTATCCAAAGATGGATGTGATCCTGCAGATTTCTAGTCCATCCTCAAATTTTGTGCTGCTGGCTCCTCATGTCACATTGCGGAAATATTTCTGGAATTTTGTTCAGCAAGCCGGGCTGTTACGCTGTCGAGGTTCACCCTTCCCTGCCTTGACATTGCCTTCCCTTGTATTAATGTCCAGTCTTCAGAGCAACTCGCAAAAGAGAAGTACAGCTCTCCCCATTTTACAGATGAGACAACTGAGGCACAGAGAGCTTCTGAAATCCACTGTGGTTCCCCACACCAGTGAGTGATACATCTGGGGCTCCACACCCAGCCTTCCTCAGGGCCTTCAGACCCCATGCCACTGCCACAGCTCCAGCTGAGACTGGCCTGTGGTCAAGCCACGGTGGAATTAGTTTCTAGAAATGCTTCAGTATTCATAGCTGTTTCCAGTGCTGAGAGACAGTAGTCTCAGGAGCTAGTGCAAGGTTGTTTCCTCATTTAATCTGAGGACTGTGGGATTCATTGCTTTTCTCTTTTTGCATTTTTTTTTTTGAGAGAGAAGGACAGTGAGAGAGAGACAGAATCAATTTTTATTGAGTTTTTCACATGGCTTTCGTTGCTCCGACACTTGGTTGGGAACGTGGGTGCTGGAGTTTGAACCCGTATACTTGCGCATGCCGGGCAAGTGCCATAACCGCCCAGCCACCGCTCCAGCCCCCTCTTTTTGCCTTTGTCACCAGGAAGTTCAGAGCTGTGCTTCGTAGGCAGTAGCTGTCCTTAATATAAGGTTCGTGATGTAATTATCTCTCCACTGTTTTCTTTTAAAACTTGTATATCCTGTGTATTCTTTTAAAAACTTTCTAAGATAATTTCTAGCATAGGTGAATATCCAAGATTAATGTATGAAAAGTAAAATTTCAGAATGGAAATGATTAGTTTAAGGGGTACTTTCTCTTTGATTCTTGAAGAGTGATTTGGCAAAAATGGACACGTGAGTGGACACATGAGGACACATGTATGGCTGTGGACATGTGTGTATCTGACATCTTGAGGTGTGTCCGCTTCCTGACCTCACGTCCACTTTGGCTGGGGCCAGGCCTGACTTTGAACTCTGGCTTGTCATGCTTGCTTTTTGACTTTCGTATTAATCTCAGTGTCCTCATCTGAAATGGAGATAATGATGCCATGCACGGTCATTGAAGAATTAAGCAAAGTGACTTATGTAAAAGGCCTAGTTATGTGCCTGGCGCATAGCAGGCCTGCAGCAGATCATAAGTACTGTTGTTGTTACGTCTACGATAGGCTAGAACTTGTAGAAAGATTGGCCACATGTTTGCACTTGTTCTAGTCTGTTTTCTAGAATGTGACAGGTGGAACCGCAGTGCCCTTTGCCTCACGTAGGGTGCTGTGTTCAAGAGCTGGGAAACTGACTTCCTCTTGGAGCAGGAGTTTCATGTGGATTTTTACTTTCTTGATGGCAGCAAATGACTGACCGGATTTTCTGAGGTCATCCCTGGGGGTGGTGACTAAGACAGCTCTGGGGTTTCTACCTCCTTCAGCAGTGGTGATGTGACTTGAGCATCCCTTGCCTGGAAAGTCCCCTAAAGCCCACCTCCTGGCTCTTCTTGATTTTATTAAGCTATCACTTTCAGTTTTTCTTTCAAAGTTTTGACTATCAAAGGCAGTGGCCAGGGGCTACATTTTAGGGCCAGGGAGAGTTCAAATGTCACAGGACTCCTTTTAGATTTCTTTGTCCCATTTTGTGGGCTCAGGCAACAAGGAGCAACAGCTCCCTGATTGCCTACGCTGACTGGGCTGACCCAGGGATTGGAGAGCCCAGGGCCTGCCAGGAGCCACTAGCCAGGTGTATAGCCTGAGGGCTCCTTGGTTTCTCCAAGGCCTGAGGGTGCCATGAAGCTATCACAGGGGTGACTTTCCCCACCTCTGACCGTCTCTGCCAAAACTAATGTCTCAAAAAGGAAGCTCTTTGGGTCATAAGGTGCCATCTGGTACTTACTATGTGGTTACACAGATGCACTGTAAAATTTATAAGGTAGCCTGAAGGGCAGAAAGTAGATGATTCATCAGAAAAACAAATTTTAAAAAATTGTTATCAGGGCTGGAGCAGTGGCTCAGCTGTTGGAGCACTTGCCTGGGATGTGCGAGGACCCGGTTCAAACCCCAGCACCACATACGCAACTAAATGTTGGAGAAACAAATAAAATTTATTCTCTCTCTCTTTTTAAGAGAGGTACAATAGAGAGAGAGAGAATCGATTTTATTTAGTTTCTCATGTGGCTTCCGTTGCTCAACACTTCGTTGTGTACATGGTACTGGAGTTTGAACCCACAACCTCACACATGTCAGGGAAGAACTGTAACCACTGAGCCACTGCTCCAGCCCTCCTCCTCTCTCTCAAAGAACTGTTATCAAAGTGAACTCCCTCTTTCGAACTATTTGAGCTCATCATTTTAGGACCTGATTAAAAAAAAACAACAACACTATTAACGTTTCAGGAAAAGACAATTCCAACCCTTCTGCAAGGCTGCGTTTTCCATCAGGCAGTGAGGTGAACACACCAAGTCTGTGTGCCCCTGTCAGGTCAGGGCAAGGGTGCAGGTGCTGACTGCCTCGATGACATAGGTCTCTGCACCCTGCTCCTCATCTGGTCACAGTGAAGCATGCTCCAGGCCTTGGTGAGATGCTTGGGTAATCTTTTGATAGACCCTCCCATTCACAGGATTCATTTTTCCCCCTCCCAGGTCCAGGATGCTGCGAGTCGTGGCCTGAAGTTTGTGGGCGTTATCCCTCAGTACCACGCCCCGGGGAGCTCAGTGGGCAGCAGCCCTCTCTTGCCCACTGCCAACAGCTCCTCGGATGCCACAGCTGCAAGAAAGTCACATGGGGACCGCGCATCGCTGGAGGATGAGAACCCAGGGGATGCAGACAGGGGTGTTGCTCCCGCAGGAATGGATGGGGAGCTGCCCATCACTGAGGAACCCAGCTTGTCCTCGGGAGAGGGTGGAGACTTTTCCCCACGGGGCATCAGCCCTACGCTGGATGGACCAGATGGTAACCCATCGGACGTGCACACAGAGCTGCTCTCTAGGAGTAAGTTTTTTGTTCTTTGGTTTTTTTTTAGGAGTAAGTTTTGACCCGGAAAGAGAGGCTGGCCGCTTTTCAGTCATCCCCAGGTTGTTTTAGGGAAGAAAGAGGTGGAATTAAGAGTGTAGACACAGCAGTCCATCAAAACTAGGAAATTTATCAAGTATTTGTGTGGGCGCCCAACCAGGTACTTGCTGAAGTTGTGACTTGGGGGTGAGCAGATGGGAAACTGAGTTAGTGTTACTGCAGAGCATTAGGTCCAAGTGGGTTCTAGATGGAGAGTTACTCTACCCTCGCGCTCTTGTTACCCTGCCCTTGCAGGAAGCGCCTGCCCGCCAGGGAACCGTGGAGATCCACTGTTCTGAATATCTGCCTACAGCAAGAAATCGCAAAGCCAGCTGAGAGCAAACTGTACTGCACTCTGTGATCCAGCGCTTGATGATGTGAAGCATCAGGCTCCTGGGGTTGGCAGACAGCACCCTCCTTGCAGGAGAGGCCACAGTGTACCACCCCTCATAGCCACGTTGTGACGGCCATAAGGGCACGCACATTGGCGGAGGATTTCCAATAACAGCACAGCAACCATAATAGCCAATGTTTATTAATACTTCTTGAGTACCAGGCCCTGTGCCAATAGGCTTTTTAAAAGACTGACCTTTTACTCCTCCGTGCAGCCTTGTGAGATGGGCGGGCTCTGTTATCATTGCCTGTTTTCCCGCTGAGCAATCCGGGGTTCAGAGGCGGGAAACGGGCAGGTCTGGAACATGACCGCAGTGGGGTTGCACCGCCATCCTGTTACACCTTTCTCTTTGGTCATCCCTGGGTAAGAGACTGAGGAGATTTCCTGAAGCCCTTGGTGGACACAGAGGAAGTGTCCCTTGATTTCCCTCCTCAGAGTTCCCTCTTCTCTGCTTTCTCCAGGAAATCTGGCGTCTCGGTCATTTCCTGATAGTGAGATACTCACATTACTGATGATGAACATGTACGGAGACTGACCACCCGAGGCTTGGCCTCGGGAGGGCTGTTTGTTTAGTACTTTCTGGATCATATCCCTGGTTAATGTTACTATTTATTTGTTCTTGAAATTGGCCTCTGACAAATGATAAGAGACATTTTATGCTTTGAGAGTATAGGACCAGGTGAAATAATTTCTTTTGTTGCATTAGTATTTTATTTTAAGAGAGAGAATCCATTTTTATTTTTTCATCTGGTTTTTATTTCTCTGGCACTTAGCTGTACATGTGGTACTGGGGTTTGAACCTGGGTTCTTGCACCTGCCAGGCAAGGGCTCCAACTGCTGAGCCTCCCTCCAGCCCCACATTAGTATTTCTTTTTTTAAACTTTTTTTAAAGAGAAAGAGAATTTTACTTTTTCATGTGGCCTTTGTTGCTCTGACACTTAGTTGTGTATGTGGTGCTGGAATTCAAACCCGCATCCTTGCGCATGCCAGACAAGCACCGTAATCACCGAGATGCTACTCCAGCCCCACACTGTATTTCTTGAAAAGAAAATTATAGGATACTTTCTTCTGGGGCTTATTTTACAAGGTTGCTTGGAGGGAGAGATTGGAGCTGCCTCCATTCTGGGATCTGTCAGGCTATTATTGAATCCAGGTCTGGATCCTTCTTAAATGTGTACTGAAGTAGCTCTCCTCCTTTGCCTGATTTTTTTCCCACTGGATTGAGGTCGACTTCTTTCCCCAACTCAGAGCAGCTGAGAGTGCATTTAGACCTGGCACGAGCCTCCTGATGAATGTCCAAGTCGGCCTTCTCACTGAGGGGCACAAGGTGGGCCTGCTGATCCCAAGGAGCAAGGGCCTCTGGGGGAACCCTGGTCAAGTCCAGCACCACATGAGGGTTGAGGGTTCAGGCAGGGACAGGCGCCCTGCAGAGGTGGGCATCATGGTCCAGAGTCTGGTCTTTGTGCAAGCCACCTTGGAGCTAGGCAGTAGCCTTGGACAAGCATTTGCCGTCTCACACAGGAACAGCAGCTCCCTGTGGAGAGGTGTGCTGAGCTGTTCCTTTAAAGCACACAGCGCTGTTGACACCAGTGTGAGCTGGAGCCACTGGGCCTGGGGCGGGGGCTCCGTGCTTTTGACCTCCACACCTCATGGAACCCAGGCTTCAAGGAAGGAGGTGGTTAATAGTGAGGTTCCCTTAGGAGTGTGCGGAACCACTCAGCCTTCCAGAATCCACCCTCTCAGAGACACCTTCTGAACTCCCTGCCTCTGTGTTGAACCTACTAACTGGCAAGACTTGTCCTGGGACCCTCCTGGGTGCCCAGGGTTCTGCTGCCTGGTGGCTATTCGCCTTCCTCACCCAGACTCCTTGTGGTTGAATGCACAGAAATCCCTCCGCCCAAAGCCTTTCGGCCTGCATTCTGTCTCAGGACGCTGTTCTCTGCCGGTGACCCAGATCGAGCTGGGGAATGGTGGTTCACCATGCGTTGAGGGGGTATCCACCCAGCAGTGGAGGGGAACTTCCGCTATGGGTCTCTGAGCCTCCCTGTCCCGATCTTTCTGGTAGCCAGCTGCCTCTCCCCACACAAGCGGCTGCCCAGGCCACAGCCTTTTCAATTTAGACATCCCACTGTTACCTTTTTTTTTTCTTTTTCTTTTGGTGGAAGGAACAAATGAGCCTTTGGAATTTCCATCAGCGATAACACAGTGGGGTGACTAGTGGGCATGCCAGCCTGTGGAGGATCAGCGGACTCGTGAGGGTGGTCACCCAAAAGCACCGTTCACACTCCTCCCTGGATGTCACTTCAGTAACTCCTCACGGCTCATAACAGGGGACGCTACTAAGTCGCCTGCTTCACAGATGAGGACCCTTCCATGCAGTTAAATCTGTCATAGCCGGAGCAGTTGGCCTCCCCAACGCTGGATCCCAGGGACCCTATCCTCATGGGTCACAGCCCTCAACTGACCCCCAGCTTCTCTCCTAATCTTTTTCCTGGGGAGTCTTGTCATTTCCTTCCTTGGGAAGTGGCCCATCGTCACCCCCAGCACACACGCCCCTCCCTGCAGCCCTCTCTCAGCTTGCCTGCTCCCGGCCCCCTAAGGAGGGTGAAGTGTTTTTACTCCTCCTCGTTCTGCCAGGTGGGCTTAAATAGGCAATCACAGCAAGACAATTAAAAAGCATCCAGAGGGAGTCTCCCCCCTTCCTCCTCCCTCTCCTGGCTTAATTTATTCCTATATAGGAGGCCTCGGGGAGAGGAACCCAGGCGGTGGCTGCTCAGACAGGACTTTCCCAGAGCCTGCATCTGGAAGCAGGGCCGTTGGCACCTCTGCCCCGGCAGTGCAGTCCAATGGCTATATCCTCCTGTGTGTCTCTTCCTGCTCACTGAATTTCATTTCCTGGTCCAGGGGGAATTTCTTGTTGACATCCATGCGGTGCAGTGACCACCTTAGCCCTAGTGTCTCTGTTGCAAGAAGTTGGGTCAGAGAAACAAGGAGGCCAGACAGGTTCAAAATTCTGATTGCTCTCGCTGTCATCAAAATCATTATTCTAAGTCTTCCCAGCACTGCTCTTCCTACCCACTGAGACTTTGCAGCCAGAAGCTGCAGCCAGTGATCTTGATTGCAGTGCTGGCTGAGAGGATTTTGTTCAGTAGACCTCCTTGGCAGCCAGCTCAGTGTGGACACCTGAAACCCCGGGGATTTTCTGATGTGGGCCTCGCTCCTTCCCTCCCTGGGCCGGTGTCCTCCCCTCCTCATGCCCTCAGGATAGTTTGACCCTGTGGCTCTGCCCTTCCCAGATCTGTCCCTGTGTTCCAGACCTTTCACTCAGTCCAGGAACAAACAGCTACTGAGCCTGCCTGTGGCCTGCTGCTCCTGCTTCCTGTGTCCTGATGAAGTTAGCCTCTTGTGAGCCTAACTTGAGAGGGCTGCTGTGGCCCTCACACTTAGCACCTGTGCACCGTTGTGTGAGGTGGTCCCTGTACTCGCCCCTCTGCTGCCCTAGCAAGTGCCCTTCTGCTGGCCCAGAGGTGCCCTGCTATTAGTCCTGAGCCCTATGGGAGCCTGAAGTAGCCTTCCCCAGACTACTGGATGGAGAGCTTCAGGCCTGTCTGTCCGTCCTTCCCCTCCCCAGCACTCACAGCCCTGCCTTCCCTGGGGGAGACTTTTCATCTCAGTTCCCCCTGAGCCTGGCCTTAGCACATTGCATACCCCACCCAGCGTGGGCTCCCCAGCTGCATCCGACTCCCACTTCTTCCTTCCAGCTAACTCATCAGCCGCCTTCTCCTCCAAAGCCTGGCCTTGGAGCCCTGCGCTTTAGTTCATCCTCTACTCTCTCCCGTCCAGTCCAGAGGGCTCCTGAGTCACCAAACGCGACTAGCCCCCATGGCGCACCCTCAAGTCACAGCTGGCGGGGGCCATACCTGCGGACTTCCATCCTGAGCCCAGGTGACAGTCAGAGCTGGTCACCTGCCTCTTTGTTCCCCACTTCCTTGCGCCTGAGAAGTCCAATGGAGGGGGCCATTCAGCCAACCCCTGGCTTGGGGTCCCACGCCCACTAGTTCCTACCTAGCTGTTTTCACTTGTCTGGCTCAGATCAATCCAGCAGACATGTTGCAGCTACGGTCGCAGTGCTGATGCTTTGCTGGCCATGAGTCTACCTGTGACAAGGCCCCCGTATCGGGTGGGGCCGAGAAAAATGAGAAGACAGTAGGTGCTTCTTGGGCGCTTGGCCAGTGCAGGGCTTCAGCCCTTCCCAGAACATTCTCAGAAACTCTGCCTTCCCCACTGCTTGGGGACATTCCGACCCATGTCTGGAAAAATCTTCCCGCTGAGGTCACAGTGGAGTCACAGAGCAGCAGAGAAACTTCAAACAAACTTGGGGCTGCTCTTTGGAATCCTTGGTGCCTGCTCATGTGTGGATGTGTGTCAAGGAATCAGACTTTGACATCGTCAAAGGGCATCGTGTTTTCCGACAGTTTCTCTTGGCTGGTTTCCACGTGAGGAAAGAGAGGACTGTGGCCAAGGAGGCGGTGGGACCCAGGAGTTTACTGAAGGGTTACGCAGCTGAAATCAGGGTTTCTCCCAATATTTTATTGCCTCTGATGCTTTGGAGTCTCTTCATTCCAACAGCATTTCCTTTTCCTTCCTGAAAAATTTATTTCTGTCTCTGGCTTCAGTTCTGTACCCTGGGGAGAACTGAGCCAGGAAGGCTGGGATGCTATGAGCACCGCCTACCTTGTCAGAAATCTCTCTCTTCCTCCGCCCACCCCAGCCTCCTCACTTCTCCCTTTGACCTTCCCCCTTTTCTGTTTCATTATGCATGGGGGAAAGTTGGGGTTTTGTCTGGTCATATGAGTATGGGATTTTTCTGTGATTAAATGTTACTTAGTTGGTTTGGACTTTGCCCACTTCCAAACTCCCCAGTCACTTCTCCCATGAAGCAGCTGTGATTTCTTCTTAATTCTATTGCATCTGTGCTTGACTGTAACATATCGTCGGGACCCACCTGTGGCTGGTTCTGGCCACCCGAAGAGTTTCCGTAGTGCTCAGCTTGCTGGTGTTTCTTGGGAAAGGGAAAGTGCAGGGCAGGCCAGATACTCTGGGGAATTCTCGCCTCCGGAGTCACCTCCAGTCCATGCGAGTGACTGCTCCAGCGGCCGTGCTTTCGGTCCATTGGAGTTGTTCTCTAAAGCGTCTTGGGGTCCCCTGTGGATTGAACTCCTAGTTGTCCCGAGGTAGCCTGCTCATGACTGCTCACTTCCTTGGCTTCGTCTCCTCCCTGTGACCCATCCCACCTCCTTCCCTCTCTTTCCTAGCACCACTTCCCCAGCAAACAGCTTGCACACGGCAAGCTTTCAGGGTCAGCTTTTGAAGAAATCCAGATGACTTCAGGGATTTGCTAAAGACGGCTTATCCCCTTGTCCTTCATAGCTGCCATTTTTATTCAAACCCCTGGCATCTGGGACTAGAAAACACCTGATTGTTCAGTTTACTTCCTGACCCCCATCCCCCCCTGTATGGCTTGATTCCATCCATCACAAACCCTCTTCTGTATCGTTTCATTCATAAAATTTATGTTTCAAAGTCATGAAATAGTCTAGGGATTGCTCGCTCTGTATTCCAGACCTAATTTTTTGTGTGAAAGTGTTTCCTGGTTAGAGATGGCATCTTGAGTCAGGCAGGTGGACTAAGAAAGATGAGGGAATATGGGGTGGAGATGATGACCAGGCTGGAGCCGGTGTTTAAAATCCAGGTGGCCACTTCTGAAGATAGGTATTGATTTTCCTGGATGGATAGTTTGAAATGACTGTCCTGTTAGTTTAACTGTCTCATAGCCCAGAGATCTCCATTGATGCTTGCTCAGATGAGGCAGTGAGAAGGTCTCCCTTGTCCCAGAACATAGTACCTGTACAAGAAACTTGCAGGTGGCACATGAATTACTCTATTTTGTGCCTCATGTGCCTTGTCCTTTCCCCGTTTATGGCAAGTGGTAGAGGTTCACCTGTATGGTGAAAATGTGATGTAGCACATTTTCATTTTAAAGTGCAGTTATTTAAATAAAGGAAAGTAAATATAAAAGAATAACAATCCAACTAATATTTGGATACCACAAAAATTGTGAAATACTAATATTTGGGAAAGAGCATCTCAGAATGTGGGTCTAGGTATTCTACGGGGGATCATGAATGTCCTTTGTCCTTTTCACTAATGTCAACCATTGTTTTTGACCTTTAAATATTTTCTTTGATAGAAGGGTGGGAATTTTCTTACAATTCCAAAAGATATTTTTAGAAACCGAAGCATATTCCTGAGCTGTCTGAGCAAAGCTTTGTAAGCCGGGTCAGCTCTGATTGTTTGTCTAATGAGTGTCACAAAAACCCTTCAGAGTTAGGTTGAAATTGCAGGGTTTTGCTCCTGGAGGCGGCTACTGCTTCCCTCATACTTGGCAGCATATACAGCGGGCACAGATCTGCTGGGTGGTAGTGACTATTGATTTCTAAAGAACTGAGCTATAAATGAAAGAATGGGAAGCGCGGAGCCTCACTCGCAAAGTCCACTTGGCTGATTGAACCAACCTGACACTCCAGGCAGGAACCCTCATTTACGGGAACCTTTTTATTTTTACATATCAATGATGTGTTTTTTGATGTACTTAGGTATTATGGGTTAGGCCCAAGGAAACACCACTGCAGTTTATAAATAGTGGTTTCAGAGGTGGACAAGATTCCTGGAATTAGAGTAGTATTTTTGCTTTTTTTTAAAAAAAAAATTAAAACAAAAACAAGATCTCACTTGGGTATATCTGTTTTTACTTCCAAAACAGATATTTCTTTGTATTTCTAGAAATTTCTGCTCCGTCCATCTCCTAAATGCCTAACTGTACAGGCTAACCCCAGATAACAACTAATCTATGACATTCCAGCTTCAAAACCTACACCCCCTATCTGAAGCCCAGTCTTTGAGGCCCGTGTCACTTGAAGGCAGCCACAACTTACTACTTGGACTTGGGCTCAGAGATTTTACTGTTAATATCATTTCTTCAAGCTCCTGAGAGATTTCACTAAACCTAATGAGGCAGATTTTTCTCGCCGGTTGACCTCTTTTCTCCCCACCCTCTTTACAAACCTCAACAGAAATGGAAATCTTTGCCCTTTTCAACAAACCGAAGAGCCATCAGAAGTGCCGGCAATACTATCCTGTCACTATTCCTCTCCGGGTGTCCAAGAATGGCCAGACGGTGAGCAGTTTGGATGCCAACTGGTTGGAACACATGAGCGACCACTTCCGGAAAGGAGGCGTGCTGGTAAATGCAGTCTTCCACCTTGGAATGGCAAATGGTATGGAATCCACTGCCCTTGGGTGGCCCTTAAGAATTCTTGCTTCTAACTTTTGTAACCTTAACTCATCTTTGGAGCCTGCTCCATTTAGAAAGCTGTATGGCCAGTAACCATGCTGCAGGTGATTTCTAATTAACACATCTTGAGCAGCTCCCATAAAGTCAAGGACCTGTGCAAGAGTCAGCCCGGTTATCTTTGGAAATGTCAGAGAGACAGGGCGGGGGATTCTGTTTCATTGAAGATGGCCTGTGTTTCTGTTGCTTTTAAGGGTTTTTTAAAAAGATGATTTCCTGGGATCATTAATTACCCCTTGGGATCATGCCACGCCAAAAGTGCGAATTGTTTGTAGATGCTATTACAGTTTGAAGTTGCAACAGCACCTTGGGATTGACGGCAGAGGAACAAATGGTGCCACATGGTTTCTGTAAGCAACTCTGGGACGCACACTGTGCCTGGGAGTCATGATACCCGGGCCCCTCCCGGGAGTGGGTTATCTCTGGGAGAGGTGCTGCATGGGATAGCACTATTAATGTCAGCTTCCAAGGTGGGAAAAAGTCTGCCCACAGTGGGGAAAAGTGTCAAGCAAAGAATGTGCTTCTGGTTAACGCAAAGGCAGGTTAAGTCACCAGGGTGCGTGGGAACCCAGAGGCGATTTGGAGAGTGGGCCAACCTGCCAGCATGTGCAGATCCTCAGGGCTGCCAGTCCGCAGGTTCCTAAGTGAGGGAAGCATAACACCAAATTTGCTAATCCCAGCAAAACCTGGCAGGGGGCATCAACTGCACCATAGCTTTCTCTCTCAAAAATTTTAGTAGAGTCAGGGATGGAGTTTGGATTCCATATTATTAGCAGTCCTCGAAATGCCAGCAGGCATCCTTAGAATAGAGGCACGCTCTTCTTAATTCTTAATGTACATTCTTTGAATCATTCAAAGCCTCAGAAGATGACAGAATGCAAATAGGTCTTGGTCTGGACGTAGTCCCTTGTTACTATCTAAATATCGGTGTCCAACCTCAATGTGTTATAGCAGCAGTAGGCGTTGTATAATGTACTGGGCCACAGCCATTTGTTAAATGGATCAATAACATAAAGCGATCAGCTCACTAAATCAGCCAGAGTGATGCTGTCCAATAGAACTTTCGCTGATGGTGGAATGTTTTATATTGTACCATCCAGGACAGTAGCTACCAGACATCTGTGGGCTCTAGGCACTTGAAATTTATTTCCTTTTCAGTAATTGAACAGTATGTGGCTAGCATATTGGTCAGTGCAGTTCTAGAGTGTCCATTTCACCGATGGACCTCTGTTCCCTGGCAGCAAGGTTGGGGCTCACTCTGTGCACAAGAAAACCCTCCATGGTGCCTGCAGGGACCCCTGAAGTCAGGGGAGTCACCATGTTTGGATGCACCATCGGACCCCAGGGCAGTATGTGCTTGGGGCAGGTGGCTCCAGCCCTATTCCTCAGCGTTGGGGGGCGGCTAGGAAGGAACCCTTCGCCCCCTGCTTGCTGCAGGAGCAACTCTTAGGTTGCGGCACTAGCAGCTTTTTTCTTGGTGCCCTTAGACGCTATCTGTGTGTGTGTAGAGCTTTGCATTTCTGCCTGGGAACCTGACAGCAGCTGAACTAACATCTTAGAGACGTGCTAGCGGCATGCGCTGCCACTGGCATTTTTTTCTCCTCTTAGAATCAGGCATCCAAAGGGAAATTTTCTCTGGCCCCATTGTGTGAGCCCCTAGAGAGAACACCTTGAAAGTTCACAGAGCCATTGAGCGTCTGTCACCATGGCGGATTTGGCAGTCAAGGCTGAGTTAACCTCCTCCATGCTCCCCTCACCCCACTTTCCACCCATGCATCCAGCACGAAATTTGGACAGCTTTTTCTTCACATTTGCCTGTGGCGTGTGAAAGGCTGTTACAGCCTCCCTTGGCTTCGGCTGCATTAAAGCCAGCCTTCCTGCCTTGAAGACAGAACGTGAAATGTCCCCTGGCAAGTGCAACCATGAAGCC
Organism: Aplodontia rufa; assembly: GCA_004027875.1. Taxonomy (NCBI): domain Eukaryota; kingdom Metazoa; phylum Chordata; class Mammalia; order Rodentia; family Aplodontiidae; genus Aplodontia; species Aplodontia rufa. Next base: position 50,458 of record PVKS010008962.1, on the reverse strand, counting down.
CTCCGGCGAGCCGGTGGCATCTATGGTGTCTAGCGCTGCACACAGCAGCTCTGCTTCGTCACAGCATGGCAGGAGGCTCTGAGCTGAAGTGATCGAAGCCCATGGTGGCCTGAAACATGATTTTCCCTGTGTTTCTGCTGGGAGCAGCATGTGAATCAGGGTGACGTTAGCGGGTTCAGAGCTTTTCTGCTCTGGGAAAGCCCACAGTTTCTCTTGGCCAGCAAAGGCGTATGTTCCTTTCTCAGAATTAAAAAAAAAGAAAGTTAATTATAATTGTGAAAGGACCTATTTCTAAGAGATAACTAGGACCTGACTAATAAACCTGGCAGAGCTAGAAGCACCTTGAAGCTGTTTGCCATCTGGGAAAGTATCAGTCATGACTCTTAGATGGGTATTTATACTCTAAGATCATAAAACTTACACTCCAGAGCCATGATACCATGAGAACTTTGTCCAAATTACCCAGTTTAGACTCCAGCTTGTTTGTTCCCAGGTTTGGGCTCCCAGGGTGGGCAGGTGTCTGGACCCTGTGGGCGCCTGCTCCCGCAGCTCCGCTCCACAGCACTCCTAACAGAGCAGCTGGTTCCATCTTCGGCCCATCAGCGAGGGAACAAGTATAGGTGTGGAAACTGAGGCACAGAGATGTTCTGTGATTGCTGATGTTGCCAGCTGTAAGCATTAGGCAAGGCGGTGAGAGGAAGAAAGGGTGAGGGATGGAGAGGAGCGAGGTGGCTCTGTTGATGCAAGGTTGAGGCTCCCAGAAGCATGGTGGGCAGACCTCTGGGTGGGGAGAACAGGGCTCCGAGGCCACCCCAGGAACAACAGGAATGAGCCCAGGGTCACATAGCAGAGCAGACAGCTCCTGGAAGCCCCCAGTCAGTGAACGAAGGCCAGAGTCCATTTCTACGGGGTGAGAGGTTCTCCTGAGTGGGCTGTTGAGGAGTGGGAGAGGCCACACCTGAAGACCCGGCTGGGAGGCTGGCTCTCCACCAAGGCCTTCACCAAGCCCCTGCTGCCTTTGCTGGCTGCCACCTTCGTCTTTCCATGCCTGCCTTGCCTCCCTCTGTCACCATGTCCTGCATTGCTTACTCTGCCCTCACCATCCCCTGTCCCCTGTCCCCACCCCGCCCTCTCCCTGCCCCTCCCCTGGTTCTCTGCCTGCCCTGCCGCCTCCAGGCCCTATGTGCCCTTGCCCTCTCCTAACCTGGAGGTCCTTCCTCTCTTTGTTTCAAAAAAAAAAAAAAAAATCCTCTGTCACTGATTGTCCAAACCAGAATCCAGCCCAACAACACATGCCACATGAGGCGACCCTGTCCCTGCTCCTCTTTTGGCCTATGAGAGCCATTTTCTGCCCCTGCCAGCTTAAGGGAACCTAGCTGCATCTCCTACAGAAAGTCCTGCTGAGACTGGTCTGGATAGTGCCTCATGGTGTCCTTTATTGTGTTATGCCAGCCACTATTTCCTTTAAACTGGGAGTTAAATGAAGATCTCTGATTAGAATACATTCCAGGTGTGTTCTGTATGTTGCATGATACAGGGGTCACATTGAACACCATGTCTCCCCATCAGTACCCCAGTTACATCATCTTTGAGGCTTTCCCTGATGCCTCAGTTTCATCTGAGTCCAAGTGGCACTGCGTATTTGCCCCACCTTTTTTGACATCTAGCATATCCTATAGATATTTAAAAAGTGCATATTTCAAATAAAAATATAGGAATATATGTTTTACACAGATGTGCCTGCAAGTCCCTGGGCAGGCCCTGCCTCCTGTACTCCTTAGCATCTCAGTGCCTAAGCACCCTAGCACCGGAGTAGAGGGGTGCAGTGCAGTGGCCAGAGAGCACCAGCTCCATGACCATGGAAACCTAGTCTGTGAGTTCATTACCTGCCCCAGCCCCTCCAACAGCATCTGGCTTATTGTAGTAGTAGCTCAATAAATGTTTGTTAGTTTTTGAAACATCATAGACGTTGGGATCAAACCAACCAAATTCCAGATCTAGTTTGGCCCTTGCATTAAACATGAACGGATTACTTAATGTTTGTAGTCTCTCTTGTCTCATCTATTAGAATGGAATGATGACTCTTGCAGAATTTTTGAGAGGATTCTATGGGAAACCATGAACCAGGCCAGGCAGAGAGCCCCCCATTCAGTGCTGAATCAGTGCTTCTGGTCAGCCACACGACTCTGGCGCTTGCTAACTGAAGGGAGCAATGCTTTCTCTAGATGATTCAGTACTTCCAGATGGGAATGCAGGAAGGCAGGCAGGCCCAGAGCCGCAGTGAGGGCAGCTTGCTCATTGTTGGGTTAATGGAGCAAATTAGCAGTTAGAGTGATTGGGAACCAACATGGCATGGTTGACCAGGATTGGTTCGCCAGCAACGAGGTCTGCAGTGGATTGTACTTCGGCCACCTGTGCAATGATGGCTGTGTCGTTGGCTCCTACCATTCCTAGAATCGTGCTGCAAACACTGTGGTTTCCACCAGGGAGCTGCAGTCCCGCTGTTTCAGTGTGCAGTTTGTCCAGCCTTGCCTGTTTAAAGGAGAACAGTAGCGTACGTTTGTAAACCCGAAAACATAGACCAAATGCGTTGGCTGCTTGCGTGGTGTGCACGCTCCGGGCTGCGCTGGAGAGCAGGACTGTGGACGGCCTGACGGGCAGAGCAGAGCAGTCGCCTCAGAGGCCTTAGCTCTCAGCATAATACGGCACACCTTCTCCCACATCCTTCCTACGGATCACAAGCTTGGAATGTCAAGGTGGCCTTTTGCCAAAAGACCGGCATCAAATATTTATACAATACCAGGGCAAACAGCTTTTTGTGCACAGTAGGGAAGCATCTTTACTTTAATAAAAAATGCAGTGATAATGGAATGTTTTCCATAGATGGAAGGCGGTTTAACCTTTCTTCATCGGAGGCTTCGCTCCAAGATAGACCTATTTATGCCCAACTTGGTGCACACTTCAGTGAGGCTGAGCCGCGAAGGTAATGAGGACGTGGGGAGTGGACGAGGCCGTCAAAACAAGGGGCTCTTTAAAAGCCCTGCTGTCTGCTCTCTGTGGTTCATTGACTTTTTGCTGTTACAGATGACCAAATTTTGACAGCCGTTCTGAATGCGCTTCGTAGTGGAGCAGGTGAATCAGCGCTCTGGGGCCAGGGAAGAGGGGCGGGAGGCAGGCAGTGCGCGGGGTCGGCTGTGAACAAGGACCCAGTGTGTTCCTGCTCCACACACCAAGCCTGGCTGCACCTTGCCACAATTGCCCGGCCTCCTTCCAGACCTGGAACTTGGGAGCAAAGAGGGGAAGCCAAGCAGGAGGCAGGGAAGACGTCTCAACGGGCTGCAAGTGTCCCCTTCCGCCTCCTGGTCCCAACTCTGCTGCACATAACGACCATTATGTTATTTATGTTGAATCGGACACTTCAGTACTTAAGGCACATGGTGGGCACGCTTAGGGGGCTTGAGTTCCTCCACTGAGGAGACGAGTGGGTAGAGGCCCTGAGGTAGGGTTCCTGTCATCCTGTGGTATCTACAGAATCGGTTCCAGGATTCCCCCTCGGGTCCCAAAATCTGTGAATGCCTGAGTCCCTTCTGTGATAAGACTTGTAATCTACATATGTCCTCCCGTGTACTATAAATCATTCCCTGGACTATTCATGGTACCTAATATGAATGTTATGTAAATAGTAGTTGTATAGTTTAGGGAATTAAGACAGGGAAAAAAGTGTGTACCTGTTCATTGCCCTTTTTAAACTTGTTCTGTGTTTGGCTGAATCCACAGCTGTGCAGCCTGCAGATACAGAGGGTCTGACTGTACCATGGTAGTGTAGAGGCCTTGAGGAAGCACCTGCTGTGTTGATGTGATCCCAAAGGAATCAGTGTGTTCTGGTCCCGAGCATCCCCAGCTCAGAAGTGGGATGCTTAGCACTTGGGAAAAGTATTCAGCGAAGCAGATGAAAGAGGCAAGCTTAGCACTTGCTGAGGCTGTTTAATAACAGACTCTCAGAGGAACAGACTGGTGAGGGCATTGCCTTATCCATAGGATTTGACCAGAAATGGAACATTATTATCTCACCAAGTCAAGATAGTATCTGCATAAGGCTGCTGTGCTCCAGGAAATGTCTTCATAGCCAGGGTTTATTGGGATGTTCAGGATTCTGTGTTGTTCTGGTATAGCAGACTACACTGGTCTCATGTATCTCACATCTGGGTTGGACCCTGTATCAGTCAGCTATTGACCCAATAATGCTGTGTAACAAATCACTTCAAACTCTGGAAGGCAGAACTAGATTCAAGAAACTGTAGAAACCATGGAGATACAATATAAATGGAAAGGGCCTTCCATAGAGTAGGTAGAAATGGAAGATTGGTCCTCAGAAAGGTAAGCAACGTGTAGTTTATTCCATTAGATTTTTCTGGTTGACTGGAGCAGCTTGTTGGCAACCCAGATGATCTCAGATGGGCTCACCCACAGGTCTGTAGGTCAGCTAATCCAGGCTAGCACCATTGGCACATCTGTGCTTTGCCTGTCTTTTATCTTCCTGTAACTAGCTGCCTCTCAAAGTGGTAACAGACATGGGAGGTCAAGCTCCACACACGTGCTTTTCGAGCCTCTGTATCTCACCAGCTAGCATCCTACTGGCCGACCAAACCACATGTATAAACCCCTCACTGGCTGTTCTCCCTTCAGTCCCTTCAATTGTGATGTCTCTCACAAGTCTGCAGCTCATCTGGTCCTTGGCTGCGTTTACATGCAGGCTGCTCCCTCCTCTTCCTGGAACTCTCAAACCCTGCAGATCCATACCCCTTACTTAGTTCATTCATGGCTCTACTCAAAATGGAAAGCCCTAACCTGAACACCCCTTTCAAAAGCCACCAGCCCCACCTCCACCTTGCCTGTGTCCTCTCAGCTCCCTTTATATTCCTGTGGCATTTGTCACCTGATATTCTGTAACTGTTTCCCTCCTCCACTGAAAGGTAGGCTCTGTGGTGGCAGGGACTGTGTCTTGCTGCTAAGGAGATCTCCAGTGGCCACATGGTGTTCAGCATGTAACGGTGGGCAGGAGATGTCGGAATGATTGAGAGTAGCCAAAAGGTCACTCAAGGTGAGCTTGAGTATTTCCAGGAACACGTTGCTTACCTTTCTGAGGCCCAATCTTCCATTTCCACCTACTCTGTGGAAGGCCCTTTCCATTTATATTGTATCTCCATGGTTTCTACAGTTTCTTGAATCTAGTTCTGCCTTCCAGAGCTGCATAGGAGTACTGTCGATTTACCTGTGTTTTACCTATATTGACTTAGGTTAGCCTTGCAGGGGGGAATAAATAAGAGTTAACGTATACCTAGTTCCACCAAGCATAACTGCTTCCAGGGTCTATTGTATGTCCTTAAATATTATGTATCTGATAAAATAAGTTGAGATTTTCTTTCAGTATTTACTGACTGTGGAGATTGGATTAAATAATTGCTAGTTCACATTCTTTGCCCATTTCTAGTATTTTACTTATTGATTTGTAATTACTTTTTACATATGAAGACTATATTAAGCTTAGCCTTTTATTTTTGTTACACTTTTAAATTATTTTCTCATGTTGATCTGTTAATTTTGTTTATGGGGTCTATGGGACGACAGAGCTACAGATAGTTCTGTATTCACATTTGTCATTGTGTGTGTGGGTGGAGAGAAACACAGATAGACACAAACACAGGCAGGCATTTCTGGAAAATACTGGCAGTTCTAGGAATTCCAGTGTGATTCAAGGGACTTTTTAAATTTATCTCCCTTTCCTCTCTGTGAAAAAAAAAAGGTCACATTAATATGGATTTCCCCTACTAAAAACTGTTCTTGTAACATGCTGTATCATTGAAATGGGCTCTGTATTTGCATTGGTCTACGAGAGCTTCATAACAAAAGACCACACACCTTTCCGGAGAATGAAACCCAGGGTCAGGGTACCAGTAGGGTGGGGCTCTGGTGAGAGTTCTCTTGCTGTGTCCTCACGTGGCCTTTCCTCCGTGCACACCCAGGGAAGGGGGCCAAGGGGCATCTCTGTGTGTGTCTCCCTCCCTTCCTCTCCCCTGCCTCTTCTTACAAGGATGCTGGTCCTGTTGAACTAGGGCCCCACTTAACTTTAATGACCTCCCTTAAGGCCCTGTCTTCAAATATGTTCACATTGGAGGTTTGACCTTCAGCATAAGAGTGTGGGGGGATACGATTCAGCCAGTAATTTATGATGGAGAAGTGCTGGTAGAATCTGGGCACCAGGAGGGATGGTCTGTCCACAACCCCATGCCACAGATGAGAGGCCAAGCCCCTCAAAGGGCCACCGAACTTCCCTGCGGAGAGCCTGGACCCAGACCTTGGGCTCTCCATCAGCTCCTTTTCCCTTAATCTTACCTAAATGTGTCTAGTACATCTAGGAGCCACGAACCTAAAAGGGACAGAAGGCGCCTCCTCTTAGATCCTCTGCAGGGACAGGGCCCTATCCTATTTTCCTTTACACCGTCATTGCCCCAGCTGCACATTCGATGTGTGGTTGTTGCATTGCATAGAACTCAGAACCCAACAAGTCGACTACAGCAATTGCCCAAAGAAGCATTTTCAGTACTCAGTCATTTGGGAACCCCCACCTCACCCCCACCCGTTCCACCTCTTGACAAGAGAGCTGCCTGAAGTATCCTGGGTACAGCAGCCACAACTTGTAAGAATCAGTGCTTCTCGAAGGCTCCTGACAGGCTCAGATCTGTCAGGAGATCTGACATTTACCCTATCTTTAAAAAAAAAAAAAATTCCCTCTCACCTAAATATAGTTTTCTCCTAAAAACTGTCTCTAAATGGATGTGTTTTGCCCTGGATAAGTTCTCCCCAGTGCATCCTGACGTTGGAGCGTGAAAAGGAAGGTAAACGCGTGAAATCAAACGGTGATTGCTAACAATGAAATGTGGGCTCATAAAATCAAGGATATTATTCAAAACTGCGAGGTAAATTAGTCTCATTCATTCTGATGGGGCTAGACTCTACGGCTGTGTGTGCCTTCTTTAATTAACATGCTGAAAAGATGTTCTGATTGGGATTATTAATGAATGCAGTGAAAATTTTCGCTGCTTGTAAGGCTTCTGCCACAGACGGCTTACACAGCCCCCTGGTTTTTTTTTTTTTTTTCTTTTTCCACAGATTCCGTACACGGCTTGACAGATGGAGTATTCATCTTTGAAGCTGTTTCCACAGAAGATAGCAAAACCATACAGGGCTATGATGCTATTGTTGTCGAACAATGGACGGTCCTGGAAGTAAGTGTGGGGTTGGCAGCGGCAGTTCTTTTGTTGGGGCAGCGATGGTTTTATCCGCTGGGTCCGTGCGACTGACTGACTGGGGGCTGGTGCTCAGCTGCAGCTTTCTTCTGAAAGGGAGTTCACCTGGGGAAACCCTACAAGGACCCCTTTAGTTCCCCCCCTAGGTAGGGTGGGCCCCACTATTCCCTTTCTGCAAAAAAGACTGTGTTGCCTGTCCCAGACCGCTGGGTGCAGAGTCACCTTTCACTAACTTGCGTATCTCCAAAAACACTAAATGACATACTGAGGCAAGTGTGTGGTTTCGGCCTCCCTTACAGCAAGAGCAGTGCTGTCCCTGGAGCCAGAACCCCTGGCTTACTCTGCAGCCACCTTTAGAAGAGATCTGCACAGGACCTTGCTTAACGTTCACAATAAGCCTGTAGGACGTGTGCTGTTACTAGCTGTGTGCTGTTACTAGCTGTTGGACAGTTAGCAAACTGAGGCCCAGAAGTCCTGCACCAGGGTTTTGCATTAAGTGCTACAGGATGTATTTGAGAAATCATGAACCATGAGGCCACCCAGTGACCACAGGCAGAGGAATTCCTACAGCCATGTTCTGTTGGTGCTTTGAAAGCTGACTGACTTCTAAGACCCGCTGGCCTTTCTCCAACTTTGAAGCAGGGAGTCTTTAAATCAGTCTCTTGCACATACAGCATCTGGGATGTAAAGGGAATCTTTGGACGTAGAGGACTTGTTTCCAAACACGCTGGGAGGACGCAGGGTTGGCAGTGCTCCCGGGGCTCTCCAGGCCAGAGTGAGACAGAGGTGGGTGCATCTCTGTGAGGAGTTGGGCAGGGGGAAGGGGGACAGCTAGGGCTGATAGATAGAGGGGCGTGGCTGTCCTTGCAGGCTTGAGGCTGTCCTTGGCCAGATATCAAATGCGCCCAGGACACTGCTACCCAACTTTGAGGACAGTAGTTCCTAGAGGCCTGAAGCAAGAAGCTGGTGTGCTGGGTCCGTGCCTTCATCCCAGCAGTGATGGGAACTAACTGCTGACAGGTGCACCAGCCATGAGAAAACAGAGACTGGAATAATCAAAAGCAGTGCAAAGTCTGCAGTGTCCAGGGCACGTTAGCGGAGGGGCCAGAAGACCTAAGGGCATGTGTAGTAAGGGAAGTGAGACCTAGGGAACCACCCGGCTCTTTCAGGCTCACCAGTTACTGTCAGGGGGCCTTAGTGTCCCAGGCGCTTCCCTCCTCCAGGGCCCTAACTGAAGTGGAGTGCAGAGCCCAGTGCGGGCAGGACACCTGACCTCCTGGACCCTGCACCTCTCACACTGTAAGATGGCACAGTGCGTTTATCCAGCCCGCTGCTGGTGGCAGAGTGAAGGCCAGGGTGGGAGGGACGCTTATGAGCTAGAATACAGCAGGAGGATCAGGGGTGGGGTCTCAAGGACCGTGGCTGCTGGCGAGCAGCCCACAGGCCCCAGCTTCAGTTCACTCTGCTGCAGTAGTAACGCGGCCGCACCCAGAAATACATGCGCGGAAGTGATGGGCAAGGCCACGGGAGCCAGTGAAGCTCCTTTGCATCTGCGCAGGGCTGTTAAGGGGGCTTGGTGGTTTCCTCAACAAAGATGACTTGATGGCAGCGCTCCTCTGTAAAAGTGGTTCCCACATTATGGGCCCAGAGCCAGCCACATCATCGTCACCTGGGAAGTTGCTATAAATTCAGATTCTTAGGCCCAGCCTCAAATCTACTGAACCAGAAACTCCGCCGTATTATGAAAAACCTCCCAGGACACTCCGATGCGCTTTCCGTTGGTAACCAGTGTCGGGGCCAGTGCGGTTACTCAGAGTGCTTGCCTGGCGTGTCTGAGGACTCAGGTTCAAACCCCAGCACCATGTACACAACTAAGTGTCAGGGAAACCATAACCAGATGAAAAAAAATTTTTTAATTGATTCTCTCTCTTTCTTTAAAAAAACAAAACCAAACCAAACCAGTGTCTATAGGACTCTCCGCAGAGGTCTTGGTCATGCATGATTTGATGAAAGGAGTAAGGGGAGGAATACACACGGGTTAGTCTTTCTCCAGTTTTGAAGCTGCGACTTTGGTGAATAGCTGGAGTAAAGTGAACTTAGATGTACCGAGACTTAGGATGGGGTGCGTCATAAACCCATCTGAAATGAAAAATATTTTAAGTAAGAAAATGCATTTACTACACCAGCCTACTGCACTCTGGCTTAGTAACAGCACACCAGGTGAACCTGATGAGTGGTTTATGCTGAATGCATATCACTTTTGCACCATTGTTTCAGAAATTCGAAGTGGAACCTAAGGATGGACCATGTGTACATACAGTGTTGATGGGAGGGAGATGAGGCTACGAACTGAAATAAGGAGATAGTCGTCTTTTCAGTTGAAAAAGGGGTCAGTTGCATGGTTGAGAAGTTAGAGCAGGGAGGATCAGTGCTTACTCAGAATGCTTCCTGGATTTGTAGGTTGATTTCCATTATGTTTGCCCACTTTCTCAGAGGTTTGAACTTTTTTCCTTTTGATGTTGTCTTTGGGCGCCCTCATCTCTTTGGTGTTACTTTCAGGAGTGGCTCCCCTCTTCAGGAATGCTGCTCGGCTTTTTCCCCAAGAATCCTTAGAAATAAAATTGGGTTTAGAAAATCTAGGGTTGGGTCAGTGGCACATACCAGCCCGCAAAGCCAGTTCTGTACCTCTTCCAAACTCCACGTTCAGTGACATCGGGCTGGTAATTTGAAGTTGATCATAGTGGAAATATTTACACCACAGAAATTGGCAGCCCCTAGGTATTGTTGTTTCCCCACCCCCGAGAGCCAACGGTAAGCTTTCCCGACATACACTGGGTAGGCCTTTATTTCATCACCTTTCACCATTATGATAAAACGCTGCCAGTTGGGCAGAAACAGATTTTCCTAATTTTTATAATAGCAATGACAGATAGATTGATGGCTTTGATGTTGTTCACTGGTCTTCTCTCTGTTCTTTGGAGCAGCCCTGACTATCCCACAGTGGAAGCAGGCCCCAGTTCCCCGTGGCACCAGGCTCTGAGATTGCCATCTTCCAAGGGCAAAAGGAGGGGCTCTCTTCAGGGAAGACTGTACCTGTGGTGTTGGGTGTCTCTTCTTCCTGTGGCTGCTGTGGGCAGCCTTTTGGACTTGGCTCATGAGTAAAAGACCTCCCCTCCCCATCTGTATTCCCTAATCATCCATGCACAAGCCTGTCACGGCCCCTGTGATCCTCTATTGCTCTGTTCCTCTGCTGTGAGTTAGAATCTCAGCCTGGAAATAGTCATCTCTGCTCTCCAAAGCCTTCCAGTAAATGCTTCCTGAATTGGATTGCAGGTCTTCTGGTTCAGACTATGGGTAGGACTAGTTCTCAAATTTGATTTTGTCAGAATCACCTGGAGAGCTTTTTAAAATACAGATGTCTGGGTTCTAACCTCCAAGTTTCCTTTGAGTGGTATCTTAGTCTCCTAGGGATGTCAAAACTAAATTCCACAGACCAAGTGGCAGACGCAGCAGGAATTTATTTTCTCACAGTTCTGGAAAGTCCAAGATGAGTTTTCTACCAGGGTTTGGTTTCTGGTGAGAGCTCTCTTCCTGGTTCTTAGGTGGCCACTGTCCTCACATGGCCTCCCTTCTGAGCATGCTGGTGGGCAGAGTGCATGAGCTCTCTGATGCCTTTTTGACAAGGACACTAAACCTGTCGGATCAGGGGCCACCCTTATGACCTCACTTCACTTCCCTAGAGGCCCCATCTGCACTCTGGGGGTTAAGACCTGAGCATGCGAATTGGTGGGGATGTGGAACACAAAACAGGAAGTCTGTGACAAGGGTCTGAGGGCCCAAGAATTAATCGCATTTCTTAACACTTTCACAAGTGAGCCTGCCATTGCTGGTCTAGTGCCCATACTTACAGAATCCTTAGAGGAACCAAGTGCTTAGCGCTTATTAGCAGGACAGTGAGCAGTGTCCACTTGGGGACAGGTTTGCTTATGCTTCAGCTCTTTGAAGAGGCTGTCAGATCCCTGCTCCAGCCTACAGAGGGCCCCTCTCCAGGACATGTGTCTGTGCAGCTCCCACACCTTCCACCCTTGAGTCCAGCTACTTCCTCTCTTCCCCACCCTTTCGACCTCTGGGAAAGCTCTTTCCTGTGTAAGCCCAGGGCAGGACCTTTTTGGCTTGATGAGCCTGTTTTTCTGGCAGTCATGGTCCTCCCAGGCCAGCGCCTAACCTTTGGGCTCTGACCGCAACACTCTGACCGGCTCTTTTTCTCTTCCCACGAGTGGAACTGCTGTGGCCCTTTCCTGCCCCGTTACTCCAGTGCGCGCACCCCAGCTCTGTTTGCAACCTTGCCACTGCACCCTGGCTTCCCTCTTAGGCACAGCAGGAGTGGAGCTGGCTCTTCCAGCTCTGCAGACCGTGCGGCACATTGAGGAGAGGGTGCGGGTTGTGGAGTTCAGCGGCACATTGAGGAGAGGGTGCGGGTTGTGGAGTTCAGCGGCACATTGAGGAGAGGGTGCGGGTTGTGGAGTTCAGCCGGGGAGCACATGCTGGCTCTCCAGATCCCAGCTGAGTGTAGGAAAGCCGCCCAATTCCTGTTTCTCCGTTTTCTAAGTGGAGACACTGGTAACGGTGTGTCAAAGCTGGTGAAAATTCTGAGGAGAAACTGTTGAGGACCTGGCATGCAGTAAGTCCCCAGTAAATACCGCTTTACCAAGCACCTGCTGTCATCAAGGAGGCAGATCCTCTTGGTCTTCACCGCAGACTGCGCTGGGGCATGTGCGCTGTCAAATGCAGAGGACCGTGTTGTCCTCCGTTGCAGACCCACAGCTTCAGGTGAAAGGCATCTGCGAGGCGGCTGACCAGCCATCGCAGGGCCTTTGCAGTAGCTGTGTCGTTGACCTTGAGTTTACCATCCAGCGTGTAAGCAGGAATGGCGATCCTTTGCAAGGAGGACTACAGAGAAGAGCAGGTTAAGAGCAAGACAGACACGGGGCACGCTGCTTCTCTAGGGACCTCTGTGTTGCACTCTTACAGGGTCTGCGGACGCCACCCGGGGTCCTGAATGTGGGGCTTTCTCCATAATCGCCATTCCCTCTCCCTGGAGCGTCTTCTGGCTCACTTAGTGCTCCTTGTGACATTTGGTGCCAGAAAAGAATATAAGGTCACAGAAAAAGTACCCAGAGCAGGTGAAATTGGCCTGGAGCTGGATGGCCTGGAGGCCTGTGATGAGAACAGGAGAGCATACTTGCACCTAAAGCACTGTATTTTAATGTAAATGTCCGTCCACTGTCAGTCATTTTGAACTGGATCCGCTGCACCTGTCCTGCGGAAACCACACTCGGGCTGTCAGCAACGTGCAGTGCTGGTTCCTACAGCAAGGAGGTCTCGCCGCACAGTCCATTTTCATATTCGTTTCTAGTCTTTTCCAGTCCCCCTCCCCAGTCTAATTCGATTACAATTGTAATATATATATTTTGCATCACAGATTGGATCCATGAACATTCATTCTACCACTGAGCCCTTTTTATTTTGAGACAGGATCTCTCTCTGTTGCCAGGAGGCTGGTGTCAGCCTCCTGAGTCCCTGGGATCACAGGCATGCGCCACCACGAGTGACTCCATGATTGTCATTTTTAACTGGCTGTCCTTTGTGGGGTCTCTTCAGCGTGGTTTTCTGAGAAATTTCTTTTTGTGCACTTGGAGCTTACCAATTTAGATAACTCATATCAAGATGTGTAACTATGGTAATGGGTCCAGCTGACCTAGACAGGTCTGGGGACGCGCAAGACCCACCCTGATGGGCTCCAGTGGCGGTGGCAGAGGGCATGATGGGTGCACAGGAGAGCACCCAGAGGCTGCGGCCTATGGGAACTCGGCCTCCAGAGCTGGGGGTGGGCTCCTCCTGGGTGGAAATGGCTCAGGAGCGCCCGCTGCCAGCTTCTGGAATGTTGTGGGTCTGGTCCGTGGGGTGCCCTGTGGGCAGCTCTTCTCCATCTGCAGTTCATTCTCTCGTTCATTTCCTTGTTAGCTTCTGCTCTTGGAGACCTTGGTAGTCATGGTTGTATCATCCTGGCTTCGGCTTCTCTGCAGTTGAGATGGAAGGTGGTTCCCATGGCATCCCAGCATTGAACAGGCTGGATCAAGGTCACGGCCCCTTGGGGTGCTATGGGAGACTCTCCTCCAGTCCCTAGCGCTACCCTAGCTCTTCGGTAGTAGTGGCAGATGGCCCTTTGGTCCCTCCATTATCTCCTCGTGTTATTTATCCCTGAGGGAATCTCCAGAGTTGTGAGATAGTGTTGCTGTCACTGAAATCTGCTCATTCCCATGATCCTGTGCAGTGAGACTTTGGGTCTCACTTGTTCTTGAACTTCTACAGGGTTCTGGGGATCAATCTTGTTTCCAGAGACTCTCGTCTCTTTTTGTAAGAATCCGCGCTAGAATTTTCTAGGAAAAAACATCCATTTCTATGGTGTCTAGAATGCACCACCTTCTGCTCTGACAAAGGAGCCAAAATTTGTTCTTTTTAAACCATCTGGCTTTTTTTTTCATCGCCATGGTTTCTCCAAGATAATTATTTTGGCTTTGAGATCATAGCCTTTATTGCCAAAGTTGGCAGTTCCCTGCCTTTTCCCTGTGATTCGGGTGATTTTTTTCTGTGAACAGTCATTCCCATGAAAGGACCAGGAAACAGGACACCAGCCTCTCGCAGGCACCACCTCCATCCTTTCCTGCCCCAGGGCACATGGGAGCACAGGGGAGGGAAGTGCAGGGCTCGGATCTGTTCTAGCAGCTCTCTCAGTGTGCTGGCTTTTATCACATCTTTGTGTCTCACTCTGCCTTGAGTGTGCTGTGGCTAGCACAGCTGAGTACTCCTTCCTTAAAATTTCTAGGCTGGAGCCCCTTTAAATACTTCAGGTTTGACTCAGAAGGCTGAGGCAGGAGGATCGCAAGTTTAAAGCCAGCCTCAGCAACTTAGCGAGGCTGTGTCTCAAAAATGAAGAGGGCTGGGGATGTGGCTCTGTGGTTAAGTATTCCTGGGTTCAATCCCCACTACCACAATAAACGCACACCTTCAGGTTTGCTCTGGAGGGCAGAACACCAGACTATTAAAATTTTAAAATGGGGGCTGGAGCAGTGGTGCAGTGGTTATGGCGCTTGCCTGGCATGTGGGAGGACTTGAGTTCAAATCCCAGCACCACGTCCACAACAAAGTCTTGGAGTAACGAAAACCACATGAAAAACTAAATAAAACTGATTCTCTCTTTTTCTCTCTCATTGTCCCTCTCTCTTTAAAAAAGAAATTTTTTTAAATGCCCACCTCCCCCATGACTTAGAAGTTCCATATCTCATGTTTATCTCTTCTAGAGTCACAAATACATTTACTCACAAGAATGCATAAGAATATTATCTCAGCATTATTAGTGGAAAAAAGGAAACAATACAAATGCCCATCAGCAGGGAGATGGCTAAATGAACGATGGTGCATTCTTACACAGATGGTCATGCACTGTAAACCTGACACAGAAGGACTTCCAGGAAATGTTAAAAGAAAAAAGCTGCAGAATGGTACAGTGGTGGCTAATTTTGTGTGCCAATGTGACTAGTTTGTTATACGGTTGTTTGATTAAATACCAGTCTAGATATTGCTGTGAAGGTATTTGTAGATGTGATTAACATTCAAGTCAGAAGGCTAAAGCAGACGATCTTTCATGATGTGGTGGGCCTTGTTAGATCAGCTGAAGTCCTCAGGAGAAAAGACTGAGGTCCCCAGAAGAGGAAGGAATTCTGTTTCCAGTACTCACTGGAATTTCCAACTATCAACCTGCCCTTCAAATGTTGGTCTTGCCAGTCCCCCACAATCATGTGAGCCAGTTCCAAAATAAGTTTCTGTAGGTAACAGATATGGATGTAGATACAGACATTCTATTGGTTTTGTTTCCTGGGCGCACCCTGACTAATATACATACAAATAGTGTAATGCCGTTAATAGGGAAAGAACTTGACAGAAGTCTCTCAATCAAGGGGGGAAAGTGACAAAAGTCTCTTAGAATCTATGTGTCTTGCAGGTCTGGGGATCAAACTGAGGGCCTCGTGCATGCTAGGCAAGTCCTCTGCCACGGGACTGCACCCCCAGCCGGAGGTACATTTGTCTCCCCGTAGAAAGGAGAGTAAGATCGCGTGGGTTGTTGGACCTTCACCACCTTCAGCGTGTTCTTCCTTATCCGCTGTGCTTTGAGCCTCATCTTCAGAGGACCCAGTGCATGTATGACCGCCCTGCGCCTGACCTCTGAACCTCCTTCCCTCTCTTTTGGGCCTCACTGTGTCACTATTCCTGGAGGGTCAGACGCCTCCCTTCTGTCCTCTGCCAACCTCTGCGTCACAGAGGTGTCCTTAGTTCATCCAGCTTTCCCTGGAGGGTGACACTTCTCCCTGGAACCAGCTTCTGTTTGGTGGCTCCTGCCATGGAGCCATGTTGCACTGAAGTTTTTGAACTTTCAAAAGCCTCTGGTCTCCAGAAAGGGCTTCCAGAGCTTCATAGCTGCTCAGAGCTTGACAAAGGAAAACTTCGTTTGCGTGGTCTCAGTTCTCCAAGTAAGTCACTTGTCTTCCCAAAATGAAGGAGGTCGTATTTAAAAACAGTGACCCTCTCAAAAAAATTTTTCAGTCAGGTCATCACGTCCTGCTTTCTCATCTGAGCCTTGGCGCTGCGCTGAGGGAGTTTGTCCCGTATGTTTTTCAGCCAGCTCTTTCCCTCAGCCTCCTTGGTAGCAGCCACTTGGCTTAGGAGTCTCTAAATGTCCTGTGGATGGTAGCCCTGGCAGGATTCGGAGATGCTGTGAGGTTGAACTGACAGACCTCGGCTTCCTGACGGGGTGGTGCTGGTGCTGGGTGGAAGATTATGCAGGAGTAAAAATCAGGTGTTGGAGATTAGTGGGTACACACAGGCCCCATAGTGACCCCCAAAGATACCATCTGAATCCCTGCAACCTGCTTTGGAGAAAGGACCTCTGCGGATGTGATAGAAACCCAGGGTCTTGAGATGCGCGAGTATCTGAATGGGCCCTAAATGCAGTCACGCCCTCCGCGTGAGAGGCCAAGGGAGATTCTGCACACACGGGAGAAGGGGACCTGAAGCCAGCAGGGTTGAAGATTAGAGAGATGCAGCCCCAAGCTGGGGAAGGCCAGCAGCCCGGAAGCTGCAAGAAGCAAGGAGGGGATTCTCCCCAGAGCCTCCCGAGGGAGCATGAGCCTGTTAAGGCCTTGATTTTTGCCCAGTTATGCTTCATTTGGACTTCTGTCCCCTACAGCTGTGAGAGAATCAATTCCTGCTGCTGTGAGCCACCACACTGGTGCCACAGCAGCCCTGGGAAAATGGTCCTCTCCGCAAGGGTGCCCTGGAGGTGCACTGGCTGCGGGTGTGCATGGGAAGAGTCGGTGAGAGCTTAGCGGGGTGGAAAGATCCTGCACTTCCTGCAGTGGGCTGAAGTGAGGGAGGGGGATTTCCTCAGAGTCCTCCATCAGGACAGCTGGGCCTGAAATCATGTGGTTTGGAGAGATGGACCAGAATGGGGGAAAGAAAGGCTTGAAGAAGAGGTTCCAAGGCCAGAGAATAAGGGCAGTGGTCATGGGTATTGGTTAGGGTACTCATCTCTTGTCAGTAGCAGAAAGTCCAACTAGAAATGGCTCAGGCAGTACGAATTTTTCTCCTTATCTCACTGAACAGGCGTGTCCGGAGGAAGGCAAGGTAGTTGCAGAGTGGGCTTTAGTCCAGCAGCTTAAAGACATCCGCAGATATCCAGGTGCTATGACCTTTCTGCACATTGGTCCTCAGCTTGTCTGCCAACTCTTGCCTCATGATCCTACTCA
This sequence comes from Aplodontia rufa, assembly GCA_004027875.1. Taxonomy (NCBI): domain Eukaryota; kingdom Metazoa; phylum Chordata; class Mammalia; order Rodentia; family Aplodontiidae; genus Aplodontia; species Aplodontia rufa. The sequence continues at coordinate 33,288 of PVKS010008962.1, read as the reverse complement.
CAAAGTGGCTGCAGCAGATCCAGACATCATAGGAGAACGTAATGACCACAATGAAGAGCAGAAGCATGTTTCCCTGCTGGGCATCTGTTCTTATTAGCAAGTAAAAGTCTTTCCCAGAAACCCAGCCAAATTTCCCTTGGGTCTCCTGGACAAGGCTGAGTCCCAGACCATGTCACTATCAAGAGTCAGGGTCACCTGGGGCAGGAGAGCATGCCAGATGGGAAGGGGGACTTGGGCATCCAGAGGCTGTTGGCTGTGGAAGCCAACAATATTTGCCACTGGGTGGGACCAGAAAGGCAAGGGATGTTCCCGCAGGCACTTAAAAGACTAGACTTGTTGAAGGCTTGGAAAAGGAATGGCAGAAGGTAGAATTTTGACTTTTAATCTCTATCTCACTCTTTCCTTCCATAAACAAAAGTCCTCTCACTGACATTCATATTTCACTTGTACAAATAGGAGTACTTTAGACCTTTTAAAATTTTTATTCAGCAAGTAAATACTGAGTTCCTACTGTGCATCGGTGATGGCGATGGCATGATGGATGGAGGAAATTTGGGCAGGAAAGACTGATTCCTTTTAACTCAGCAGAAGGAGTGCACTCACTCAAAATGAGCGCCCACCCCGGCCTCTGCACACCCATCAACAATTTCTCTTCATTGTCCAGCTTCCTGTGGGCTGGTGGAAGCCCCTAAAGCACAGGGAACTTTTAAAGTTGATGCGGGGTAGAGGCAAGTGTACCACTGTGGTGGGGACCAGGGTGGAGTCTTGCCGCAGAGGAAGAGAGGGCGACAGAAGTAATCACGGTTTCATATCCTTTGACAAGTGCAGTTCTAAAAACAGTATGCTTAAAACACTCTGTTGCTGGAGTGGTGGCTCAGTGGTTTCAGCACTTGCCTTGCATGCGCAGGGGTGAGAGTTCAAACCCCAGCACCACGTAGGCTGTGAAGTGTCAGAGCAACCAAAGCCAAATGAAAATGCAAAATAAAATTGATTCTCCCCCCCCCCATCCCTCAACCAGAGCTGTTTTTTTCTGAATTTGTTTTTGTTTTGTGGTGCTAGTGATTGAACCCAGGGGTGCTGTACCACTAAGCTACATCCCCAACCCTTTCTATTTTTTATTTTGAAACGGGGTCTCCCTAAGCCCAGGCTAGCCTCGAGCTTGTAATCCTTCCTCGGCCTTCCACAGCAGCTGGGATTATAGGTGTGCACCACCACCCCAGCTGAATTTATCTGTTTTTACAGGTTGGGTGTCTTAAGATGACAACTGATGCTTGTGGAAAGCATCCCACTACTTAAAAAGAAAACAATACAAGAAACTTGAAAATTACTCAAATAGTTTCCTTTTTTTTTTTTAAGTAGACTTACTGTACTTCTTAAACGTGTTCCAATCTCATTATTAGTTTATGAATGTTGGATCAGTCCAATAAAATGTAATAAGGACACATTAAGTATTAAAAGATCAATTGCATTTAAATGGAAGGAATCAATACAGAATGGGCAATGCAGATTCGATAGCAATTCTTATGCAAAGGTCTAATGCAAGAAAAGAGCGTGCCTGCTCCCGCCCTCCAATGCTGTGGGCCGTTGAACTGGAGTTCCGTGTTGTACCCCACATCACTTGTTCCTGCCCACCCTACTCTGGTCCCCTTCTCTACCTCAAGTCTTTATCTTTGAGACCCTGAAACTCACATTTCCTAGTTCAGCCCTGATGCCAACAGCTTTGTGGGGCCGTCTTTGAAACCATCAGCCAGATTTGCTCTCCCATCCTTTTGAAACAACCACATTTTGCTTTATGTTAGGATTACTTATATTTTCAAATTGCTATGAAACTCCCTTAGTCAGGAATTGGCCTTTTCTGATATTTGTATTCCCTGGATCAAAATCGGTTCCTTTTGTGTAGGAGGGTTTTAACAAACATTGGCTGAATGACTAATTCAATAATATGTGGTTGGTTAGAGAAGGCAGTTTGGGTCGCGTTTCTGAAAGGTATAAGGGGGAGGAGATGCTGTGTCCTGCAGTCTGTGGCTGGCTGGCTTCCAGGCTCCTGTTCTGCGGTGACTGCCACATTGAGAAGCGTGAACAGATAGGTAGAGGAGATTCCTGGAAGTAGCTGAAAACAACGGGGTATATTTATCTTGGAGAAGAATAAAGCAAGGGCAGTCAGGTAGCTGGCTTCGTATCTCTGAAGGGCTTACAATAAAAGATACAGGCTCTATTTTTGTTGATTTTTGAGAAACTAGGTCCAACTGGAGAGTGAATGTGGAACTCTTTAGCAGTGGTTGTGGCCTGGGGTTGTCAACTCTTAGGTACTGCTGTGATTCAGGTGGGCAGGAAGGAGTAGAACAGTGGTTTCTAAACCTTGTCGGTCCTCAGACTCACCTTGGGCTTGTTGAAAAGATGCATTCCTGGGATTGGAGCGGTGGCTCGGCGGTTACGGTGCTTGCCTGGCATGCGCAAGTACACGGGTTCAAACCCCAGCACCACGTACACAACTAAGTGTCAGAGCAACGACAGTCATGTGGAAAACTTAATGAAAATTGATTCTCTCTCTCTGTCCTTTTCTCTCAAAGAAAAGAAAAGAAAAAAGTTGCATTCCCAAGTCTGCCTGCCCCCACTGGAGATTCAGAGTCAGTAGGTCAGGAGGTGGGGATTGGGGATCTGCATGTTTAAAAAAAAATTCAGCCTGAACCACTGGACTGGGGGACCATGTGCTTTAATAAGCTTGGATGCATGGTTGGCCCGCTGCTTTTAAGTCCATGGTCTCTCTGAGGCAGGATTATTAAACCCCCTCCAGCTGAGGTTGAGGAGGGTGTTCTCTGCTTGTCTCACATGGTGAATTAGACTCAATTTGTCAGCATGCATGTACGCATAAATATGGAAGAATGATCCGCTCCAATATGCAAGACTGTAGAACAAGTTAAAAAGAAGGCTCAAGAACTAGTTTAATAAGGTAGAGAGGATTTGTGTTTTTTACACTTTTCTTTTTACAAAGGTGTTAAGTGACAATTACTTAAATTGCTAAACGTGGTTATCATGTAAGTATGCAGTTCCCCTCCCAGGCACATGTCCAAGGGAAGCACAAACAAATGTCCTTCCACACATGAAGACCTGTGTGTGAATGTCTGTAGCAGCTTTATTCAAAACATCTAAAAAAGTGGAAAGAACCTGCCTGTCCGTGACACAATGAAGAACCAGTGCGGTGCATTCGGTAATGGAATGTTATTTGGCATGAAAAAGAATACAGTGCTGATGCTCCCTACAACGTGGAGGAACCTTGGACGTTTCCTCAAGGGAAAGACGCCAGTTGCAGAAGATCCCGTTATTTGAATCCACTTACATGCAGTGCCCAGATGAGGCGAATCTGTGGAGACAAGGTAGAGAAGTGGCTGCCTAAGGGTGAATGGCGGGGAGTGGCTGCTGATAGCTGCAGTAGAACACGTTCTACAGCAACAGCTTCATAGTTCTGTGAATATAGTATAAACTCTGGAACTGTAGACTTTACACAGGTGAATTTTAAGATATTTCAGTTTTATCAATAACAAAGCATAAAAAAGTGATATCTGATCATCAAAGATAATTTTAAAAATACAAATTTGAGAGAGAAAAACATAAAAATAGCTTTAATCTTGTTGTCATTGAAGAGACACCCACATGTCTTAGCGGATGTCCTTACTGTGTATTTCTCTACATTTGCACATTTTTTTTTTTTTACAAAAGTGGGATTGCACCATTCATCCTATTATAAATTCTTATGTGTAATGGTACATTCTGAAAACGTGTCACTATGTAGGCTTTTATTTCATCATTTTTAATGGCCATAAAGTACTCCAACTTATGAACGACTGTGTTATTTAACTAGTTTCTCATTGGCGGATCTCCAGTAACTTTAGTTTTCCTGCCTTTATAAATCATGAAAGTCCTTTAGCTTTATCATTGTAGTTCACATCAGTTTTGATTTAAAAATCTGTACTTTTTAAAAGAATTAGCTCTGTATTATAGAGCAGCTTTAGGTTCATAGCAAAGCTGACCTGAGCTTGAGACAGCAGCGAATGTGCTTCGGCCGCATGCGCAGGCTCCACGCAGCATCAGCCACCGGCAGCAGGGTGCGGTTGTTGAACAGGTGGACCTACGATGGACTTGAGTGATACCGAGGTGTCATAGCGTGCATCAGAGGTCACTCTTGATGTTATATATTCCATGGGGTTCTTTTTGTTTGTTTTCCTGGCGGTGGAACCCAGGGCCTTACGCATACTAGGCAAGTGCTCTACCACTGAGCGACATCTCTAGCGCTGTCCTATGGGTTGGTTTGTTTTTTAAGAGAGGGACAGAGAAAGAATAAAAAAAAATTTTTTTTGGAGAGAAGGACAGAGAGACAGACAGACAGAATCAATTTTTATTGAGTTTTTCACATGGCTTCTGCTGCTCTTACACCTAGTTGTGTATGTGGGTGCTGGGGTTTGAACCGGTGTACTTGTGCATGCCAGGCAAGCGCGGTAACTGCCGAGCCACTGCTCTAGCCCCCGAAAGAATCAATTTTTTATTTAGCTTTTCATGTGGCTTTCATTGCTCAGACACTTTGTTGTGTATGCGGGTTTGAACCTGCATACTCCCGCATGCCGGGCAAGTGCTGTAACCACTGAGCCCCTCTCCTGTGGGTTTTAACAGATGTGTAATGGCATGGATCCACCCTCAGAGCATCAGAAGAGTTTCACTGCTCTCAAAATCCTGTACACTCTGCCTGCTTATTCCTCTTCCTCACCCCTATTCCTGGAAACTATTGATCAGCTTCTTGTCTCCCTATTTTGATCTTTTCCAGAATGTTCCATGTAGTTGGGATAATACAGTAAGTGGCGTTTTCAGATTGACCTCTTGCACTCTGTAACATGAACTTAAGGTTCCTCCATGTCCTGTCATGGCTTGATAACTTCTTTTTAGTGAAGAATTATTTTCCATGGTCTGGATTACCATGGTTTATCCATGATCTACTGAAGGACATCTTGGTTGCTTCCAATTTTCGCTTTTATGAATAAAGCTAATGTAAACATCCACGTGCAGTTTTGTGTGGACAAATGTTTTCAGCTCATTTGTGTAAATTCCAGGGAGTGTGACTGCTGGGTTCTGTAGTAAGAGTGTGTTGAGTCTTGTGAGAAATTGCTAAACTGTCTTCCAAAGTGGATATACCATTTTGCATTCCCACAAGCAGCGTCTGGGAGCCCCAGTTACTCAGTGCCCTAGCCTGTTTGGTATTAATGTTCGGATTTCAGCCATGTAGTAGGTGTGGATTGGTGTCTCATTGTTTCCTAATGATGTATGTTGAGCACCTTCTCGTAGGCTGACTTGCCCTCTGTGTGTCCTCTTTGGTGTCTGTTCAGATCTCTTAACCATTTTTAACTAGATTGGGTTTTTTCTCATTGTTCAATCTTAAGAGTTCTTTGTATAGTTCTGTATAAATGTGTCTTTTGCAAATATTTTATCTCAGTCTGTGGCTTGCCTTGTTCTCTTGATGACCTTGCTTTTTTTTTTTTTTTTTTTTTTTTTTTTTTTTTTTTTTTTTTTTTTTTTTTTTTTTTTTTTTTTTTTTTTTTTTTTTTTTCATTTTATTTGATGTGGTACTGGGGGTTGAACACAAGGGTACCCTGTCACTAAGCTATATCCTTGACCCCTTCCTTTTTCTCTTTTTGGAGACAGGGGCTCATTAAAGTTGCCTAGATTGGCCTCAAAATTGCAATCATCCTGCCTCAGTCTCCCAAGTAGCTAAGATTATAGGCATGCACACAATAGAGAGCATGGATGGTCCTCACTCTTTAAAAAACTACTGTAGTGAACATCTATCCTATGGAAACAGAACAGATTTTACGTTCAATTTCACCTTAAAAAAAATTTTTTTTTTTAAGAAAGAAGGACAGAGAGAGACAGAATCAATTTTTATTGAGTTTTTCACATGGCTTTTGTTGCTCTGACACTTAGTTGTGTACGTGGGTGCTAGGAGTTGAACCCGTGTACCTGTGCATGCCGGGCAAGTGCTGCAATCGCCGTGCCACCGCTACAGCCCCCTCACCTTGAAAATTCTTGATGTTGTTGAGAACGGGGTTTGGGCAAGAAAATGAGGGATGAGGATTTGCACAAAAGCATCATCCTATTTAAAAATCGGTTGGAGCCACAGGATTCTTCAGTCACCTGTTGATATGTAGACACAGTGACTTTGAGATAAACAGGTAGGCTTGTCTCTTAAATATTTGTTGGATGTTTGCCTTTATCAGTTAGTTTTTGCTGTGTAACAACCATTCCAAACTCAGTGACTCCCAAAAACCATTGAGTTAGCTCATGATTCTGTGGGTCAGCTGGGAAGTGCAATTCTAGGGTGGCTTGGCTGCTCTCTGCTGGGCTCTCACGTCAGCTGACATCTGGAGGATCTGGTGTGGCCTCACTCATGCCTGGAGAGTGGCTGGATGTTGGGGAGAGCACCAGAGCCTTGTGTATCTTAGTACCCAGTGTGCCAGCCTGGGGTTCTTTGCAGGATGACAGTCACAGGGTAGTCTCAAGAGCAGCAAACAGGCAAGCCCTGCAGTGCTAGCTTATTTCATGCCCCAGTTTGTATCACATTTGTTAATGTCTCCTTGGTTAAAGAAAATCACAAAACCAAGTTCAGGGTGGAGCTGGAGAAACAGACACTACCTCCTGATAGGACAATCAGTGAAACAGTGCAGGGAGGGGATAAATTTGTGTGCAGCCAGTTGAATAACTTATTGGTCTTTATGAAAATGCCCAGTGGCCTTAGTGTTTGGTGAGCAGTACATGATTCTCTGCTTTTAATTTTCTTATGAAAATATACTTCCAACCTCCATATACAGAATGCCCAGGGAGATGGAACACAGCATCCACATTAACTCACATTTCTAGTAGCAAACAAACTCAAGTCTTAGTACAGTGATTTACAAGAATTCAGATAAAACTTTGAGAATATGACATGGGGGCAGAAGCTACCCACAGAGTAGCACCACGATGGGTGCATTCTTCATTCATTTATTCGCTCAGCGAGTTACTGAGCAGACACTTCCCTAAGTGGGGGCGTGGATTTACTGGGACCATGATAAAACCCCCCGTGCTTTTGTGAAGACTCAGTTCCAGTGCAGGAGATGGGAATAAACAGAAAAGAAAAATGCTAAGCGTGATTGATATGCTGAAATGATACAGCATGGAATGGGCGGTGGCAGGAGGGTTTCCTCGATCCACCCAAACTCTCAGGGGCTATTTTAATTTTCTTGACTTTGGATCTTCATTAGCTTGTCCTTCGTTGGGTCGCAGTCCAGATGCTGATGGAAACCCAGCAGCCCATCAGTTACAGACTCTGCTGGATTTATCTGCGTCCGAGCAGCGAGCCGCAGAGTGGGAGGTAGATTGCTGGGCTTGTGGCAATGGGGGGTGATGAACAATCAGGGGTCTGACGTGTCCCGAAGGCCGGCTGTTCCAGCTGGAGGTTCCTCGTGCCTCAGAAGCCCTAATAGATGTGCACTTACCAGGAGCAGGGGTCTTTGGAGGACATGCTGTGGGATTAGCGCAGTGTGATTTGGTTTCAGGAGAGGGGAGCATGAGTTCAAATGGTGGTAACCATAGCAACAAGATGCTGACAGTTGGGTCACCACAAAGAGAATATTGACCAATTGTGATTGCCCAGACAACTGATTGGGAATGTGGCACTTCAAACGTACCAGGTGGAGAAAGTGAGGGTGAGAAAAATCACAGGTGCTTTGTGTGACTGTGTCCCTTGTTAGAATGGACAGTGGAATAACCCTTTCATTTCCATTTGCTTCTCTCAAGATTTTAAGCTAATCTTTATTCAAAGACATCTTCTTGGCTTCCATTTTATGATTATTGGTAAGCTGTCAGGATCTACTGCCAATCTGTATAGAAGATGACTGTGACTTCCTTTCTGGCTCCCTTTCCCCACCCCCTCCACTCCATGATAAATATCTTTTTGTTGTATACTTTAGGAAAGCACTTTTGTTGATCCTCTTTCTTTCCCACTTAACAGAGAAGGTGAAAGAATCAGATTAAAAATATCCCCCTCAAATGGTCTAATAGAGAGTAATAAAGTGATAAATCTCATTCACTCCCAGAAAGTCTGATTTCCTCCCACTCATCAATGCAAGAGGGAGGGACTTGGCAAGTCCCTGGTTGGAGAAAGTGTTTCTTGCTTAACTGTTATCCCTCTATGCAGTCGGTGTGTGCCTAAGGTGTCAGCTTCTGTATGTGGTCCTGCTGAGTGGCTCACGGGTTGTGACAGCTTGGAGCTGCTTCACTGTTTGCACTGGAACCACAGCGTCTGTCTCTAACGCCCCAGGCCTCAGCCTCTCGACCTCCACGCATCCAGCCTCACACCTTCCCTGAGCCCTGCCCTGGTGCCCACCTGGCCTGGTGTTCATTCTGCCCACGCAGGTGCATGTGAGCAGCCAGCTCTGGTGACATGCATGGTGTGCAGTCTGCTGTCCCTCCGTCCCAGTGCCCCATTCCCCTGCCTGAATTCCCAATTTGTGACTTCAGAGAAAAGCAGCATAGCAGAGCCGATCACCAGCGCATCTGTTATCTTGCATGTGCAGGTTGGTTTTTCCCTGCCAGTCTGGCATGCTACTTTCGGAGAAGCCAGGGCAGGAGCTTCTCAAGGACATCGGGTTTTCATCTCTCCCTCTCAGGGCAGGCTCGTGGCACTGCTGGGCCTCATGATAGGTTACCATCAATTAGCCACCAGGCCTCCAGAGGTAATGTGAGGTCACCACATGTCTGGTGTGGAGGAAATGAGGTATGCCAGCATCAGGTGTGGTGAAAACTTACCCTCCTAGTACTAGCTGTATTATTTACTTCTCTCAAATAGAATGGGGCTGTTATAGGGCTAGGGCCTTCTGGGAAACTGAGGCAGTGCAAAGGCCCCCCTTCAAACCCTGATTCTTGCTATCAGGTCAGAAAGATTCCAGATGTGTTGCTCAGGATAACAGGCATTGAGTTTATTAAGAGGGATGAGAAAGGGGGGAAGGGACACTCTCAAGTACCTCTTCTACACTCCAGTTTCATTGGGAATCCCAGAGAAGTTTCGAGAGTCCAGCCCAGGTCTACTCTTGAGTTTTGAGTGACAGCAGGGTGATACCAGATTTTCAAGTTCCCCTCTGCCATGACAACTTTAGGTCACTTTTGCCCATGCTGACTGGTTCCAATCGGATTATTAACCATAAATTTTTAGATTTAACAGTTAGGAGGAATTATCCTTATCTCCTGGAGTTCCAGGATCTGATCTGTGGAAAGGGTCACGTGAGTCTCCCCCTTCAGAGCAGCTTGGGCCTGCTTTCTCCAGTAATAGGTGGCTTGAGGAATGTGACATATTCTGTCCACTTGAGCCAGCAAGACCTGCAGGCAAATTGCTTCTTGGAAAGTAAAGCATGTGGGCCAGCACAATGGGACCTTAACCCCAAGTTCCTGCCACTCATGTCCATTCCCTGTCTTTCACTAAGATTTTCCTCTTAAAGGTTTGCTTGGTATTTGGTTCTCCTTAGAATAAGACACTGGTTAGCTTCTGTCATGTAGTAAAGCACCCCAAAACTTGATGAATTAAGATAACAATGGAGGTTGGGTGCAGTGGCGCATGCTTGTAATCCCAGCAACTCAGGAGGCTGAGGCAGAAGGATCATAAGCTCAAGGTTAGCCTCAACAACTTAGGGAGACCCTATCTCAAAATACAAAGGGCTAGGGATGGAGCTCAGTGGTAAAGCTCCCCTAGGTTCAATTCCCACTACCAAAAAAAATTTAAACTGGAAGTTAGCTGAAATCTCACTTGTGCTGATGGGTTGTCCCGCTGCTCGCTGGTCCAAGGTAGCATCTCCCACGTGTCTGCTGATGGACTGGGTTAAGGTCTATCTTCACCAGACAAGCTAGCCGAGGCTTGTCCTCATGCAGAGGCAAGGTCTCCTGAGACCTGGGTTCAGAACGCCTGTAATCTCATCTGCCACATTCTGTTTGTCAGAGTGAGTTCCAAGACCAGCCTGGATTCGAGAGTTAGAGAAATGACCTCTCCCTCTTTAGGCGAGAAGCTGCAGAGTACTGTTATAAAGTGGCCTTTTCAAGGAGGTCATAATTGAGACCATTTTTGCAAAAACAATGTACTTCCAATAATAATAATAACAACTATTACCCAAACTATTATCCATTATCCTGTCCAGCTCCTACACTGCGACAGTGGAGTTCACGGCCCTGCTCATGTGGCACAGAAAATTGAGCAAAGATGTGAATTCACCGGCAGGGGTGGGCGAGGAGTCCTGGAACTGAAGCTTTCTATGCACTACATGTATTTTCATCTGCCCCCTTTGCTACATCTAAGAGCTAATCTTTTTTTTTTTAAACTTATTCTCTTTGAACATTTTGAAAGCCAAAGTTGTGGAAAATGAGATGACTGCTCTCTTAGACTCTATTATGTTGGCCTAATTACATATCAGCAAAATGTTTTTCTGGGGCATTGTGTGTAAAACAAAGAGAAAAGCAACATTTCCAGCCGGCCAGCACTGCCTGTCCCTCCCCCTGGCTGGCAGGCCCAGGGAAGGCTTGGGGGAGGACGAGGAGAGAGGAGAGGGGCAAGTCGTCCCTTCTCTCCCCAGCCCCCACCTGCATGAGCTGCCATCTGCCACCCGCTGGCCTGGGCTCTCCTGGGGCAGAACAGCTCACACATCTTTGGCTCCAAGTGCCCAGCACAGAGCCAGGTTCTCAGAACGTGGAGCTTGCTGAATGCGTCATGGTACCAGGGAGAGCTAACCCTTTAGGATGCTGAGGGATGGACACGCTGAGTTTCCTGCAAGACTGCTCCACCGCTCATTTGATGATAGAGGTGAAGTGTTCCCTCTTTCAGCTTGGCATTCTCCCGGCCCACCTGGGAGTCTCCACTGTCCTTGTTTAAGAGAGCGTGACCCTCTGCCCTGTGTGTCACTGTGGCACACCATCTTCTGCTCACCACCCTTCCCAGGAAATCTGGTCCTCAGCCAGCCTCATGCAGTGTGGGCCAACACCTCCAAATTCTTACTGCCACTGTTTCCTGACATTGGAACCTGGATTAGTTTCTTTCTGCTGCTATTACAAAATTATCACAAATTTAGTGGCTTAAAAACAACACAGGTTTATTATCTGAAGTCAGAAGTCTGCAATGGGTGTTGAGGGGATAAAGTGAAGGTGTTGGCAAGACTGCATTCTTGCTGGAGACTTGAGGACCAAGGAATCTGCTGCTTGCCTTTCCTAGCTTCTAGAGACTGCCCACGTTCCTTGCCTGTGGCCCCTTCCTGGCATCACACCAGCCTCCAGTTCTGGCATCACATCTCCCCCTCGGATTCCGACTCTCCTGCCCTTATCCATGGGACCCACCCACAGTAATCCAGGACCCTTAACTTAATCATGCACCAAATCTTTGTTGTGTTTTTATTAGTGCATTATAGTTACAGACAGTGGTGGGGTTCCTCGTAAGACATTCATAAATGTATATAACATGATTTGCTCCATTTCATTCCCCAGTATTTCCTCTTTTTCTTCCCTCCCCCACTCCTGATCCCCTTCCTCCACTCTGCTGCTCTTTTTTTTTAATTGGTGCATTATAATTATACATAAAACTGGGATGGACAGAATTTAGTTGATTTCATTCTTCAGTTCCTCCTTCCCCTCTCCCACCACCCCCTTGATCCCCTTCCTCCTTCTACTGTCCTCCCTTCTATTTTCATGAGCTCCACCTTATTATTTCTCTCTAGCTTCCACATAGGAGAAAACTTCCATCCTTCCTGTTCTGTGCCTGGTTTATTTCAGTCAGAATGATGTTCTCCAGTTCCATCCATTTACTGGTAAATGTCAGAATTTCACTTGCTTTTATGGCTGAGTGGAATTCCACTGTGTACGTATATTCCACGCTTTCTTTATCCTTTCATCTGCTGGCAGACACGGAGGCTGATTCCGTAACTTGGCCATTCTGAATTACGCTGTGGTAACACTGCAATGCAGGTACCACTGCAGTGTGCCATTTGAGTTATTTTGGATAAATACCAAGGAGTGAGACCTGGGTCATACGGTGGTTCCGCTGCTGGTCCTGAGAAATCTCCATACTGATTTCCATAGTGTTTGTACTAATTTGCAGTGCCACTAAGAGCGTTGCCAAATCTTGTTCTTCCTATGTAAGGGAACATATTCACAGGGTCTGGGGATTAAGGTGTAGACATCATTGGAGGCTGTTATTCTGTCTACCTAAAGCTGTTTCATTGAGCTGCCTCTCGGACATCTTTACAGGTCCCTCAAATTCCGCGTGTGTACAATGGTATTCCTCCTCTCATTGTTCCTCCTTGTCCTGCTCACCCTGGCTCAACATAACGATCAGTCATTAATTCCCAGTTCCTCGAGACTCCATATGGATGAAAACATAATGTATTTAACAAGTCTAGCGCTGATGGGCACTTGGGTCTTTTCCAATGTCTTGCTTTCACAGTTTTCCAGTGAATAACTTTGTACATTTTTCATTTTTTCATATGTAGGATAAATTCCCAGAAGTGAGACTGTTGGGTCAAAGGGTAAATGTATTTGTGATTTTGAGAGATACTGTCAAATTGTCTTCCACGAGGGTTGATTTAGTTTGCCCTCCCATCAGCAATGTGAAAATATGGTTGCTTCCCGACAGTCTTGTCAACAAAGTACGTTGTCAACTGAAGGTTTTTTCTTTTTTAACCAGTTTCATAGGTTAAAAAAAAAATAGTATCTCAGGTTAGTTTAATTTGCATTTCTCTTATGAGATTGTTTTTTCTTCACGTGTTTAATGACCATTTGATTTTCGTTTTCTTTGATCTTATCTGATTGAAAAATGTAGATAGGATTTTTTTCCTATTTTTAGAAGCTCTTTTTGTTCTATAATATGAGCTACACTATTCCCCCGTTTCGTCATTTGTCTTTTGAATTTGCATATGTTGTCTTTTGTCCTGCAGATGGATTTTTATGTAATCAAAATTATTTTTTGGCTTCTGGAGTCTATAAAGTATTAAGAAAGGCTGGGGTTGGTTCTTTAAACATTAAACAAGAAAATTGTGTTAAATTTGAAAATTGTGTTAAAATATGAAAATGGAGGTTAATTTGACAGAGGCATCTACTTTTATGAGAAATCCAAGTGAAATGATACTAAAGAAATTATATGAATAGGAAATAGAGGGGACCGTCCCATTCAGATTCTGTGATTGCAAATTTGATGGCCCACTGCAGTTCGTTTGCGACTCCAAAGTCAGTACGCATGGCGTCTTCATGGCCATCTGTGGACAAGCGCAGATGATGAGCTGAGGAACGGTGGTGACTGTCCCCTTGTTTCAATGTTCATGCTATAAACAACTATCCTTCTGAAGGTCTACTTAGCGTCACACTTCTCACATTTTTGTGCTTGCTTTTGGTGATTTTGCTGTCAAATGATCCCCAGGAACAGTGCTGAGGGACTCAAGGGTGGGTCAGCACAGAATGCTGTGATGTGTGTCACAGCACATACAAGTGATGGATGTGTTTCATTCAGGCTTGAGTTATATGCCCTGCCTGCGAGTTGAGTGTTAACAAATCAACACTATATATTTAATAGAAACAAACAGAAAACAAGGTTATACACTGACGCAGTGGCAAAAATGTTGTAACCTGAGGCTTACAGGAACCTAACCCTGTATTTCCCCTAGAGGAAGCAATTTGATATTTGTGACTCTGTGTTCATAGACTGTAACTACCAAGATTATAATGAGGGTCAACTGTAGGCAGGTGGGCAGGCAGGCAGATCGATACAAGAATTAAAAACATTAGGAAAAAGGAAAAGATCAGTGATGTCAAGTAAAGTCTAAAAGAAGGAAAGAAGATGGAGCAATCTGGTCTAGTAAAGTGGAGGAAGCTGTAACCTGGGTGAGAAGGGAGCGAGTTCACCAGAGGAGAGCACGGGTGATGAACGGCAGAGCTGAATGCCAGGAAATTGGTTTAACATCCTAACATGGTGCGCTAAGATCCCTCCTCCTCCATCTCCATCAGGAGCAGCCTGTAATTGTAGAGATAATGCAGGGATCAGAAGAACCCACTTAAAATAAAATGCATGTATCCAAGAAACAAAACCCAGATATCTGACATTAAAAAAGAAGAATCAAAAGAACTTTTGGGTCTTAAAAACACAGCAGCAGAAAATATAAAGGCGTAATAAAAAGATTGGAAATAAAGTAGAAAAAATTTGAAGTCTCTCAGAAGGTAAAATAAAGAATTAAAAAATAGGGGAGAAGGTAATAAAACTAAAACATTAACAGCACATCTGGACTAGTAGGAGGTCCAGAGAGACAGAAATTGAAGTGGAGAAAGGTTATTAAAAACAAACAAAAACTTCTCAGAACCGAAGGACAAGAACCCTCCGACTGCAAGGCTGTCAAGTGTGTGTAGTCTGAGTTAAAAAGAGCCACACCTCGCAAGGCATGTTGTCGTCCAATTCTGAAACATCTTGGGGGGAAAATTTTTTTAAACTTCCAAAGCATTTCAACAGGTTACACTCAAGAATTAGTTAAGAAGAAGAAGAAGAAAAATATATATATATAGTAATGCCACCATCTATAAACTAATGGAGCAATACTTTGAAAAATTTGATGGAAAAATAGATCTCAGTCCAATTTCTTTTTTTTTAAAGAGGGACAGTGAGAGAGAGAGAAAGAGAATCAATTTTTATTGAGTTTTTCACATGGCTTTCATTGCTCTGACACTTAGTTGTGTACGTGGGTTGCTTGTGCATGCCAGGCAAGCACCATAACCACCGAGCCACCGCTCCAGCCCCTCCAGGCCAATTTCTTTACACTAAATGTCAGATAAAGATGAAGACAGAGTGATCTTTAGGAATGCAGGGATTCAAATTACTTCCAGGACATTGTTTCCTAGGGAGCCACTAAAGGTTATGCTTCAGCAAAATGAGAAACCAAAAAAGAATACATTAGCCACAGACACCAGTGTATGGAGAACCCAGGCACAGAAAGCAGCCAGGGCAGATTGGAGCAATCAGCTCCAGAAATGATGTTGCCAATGGAAAGACATGGGACAAATGTGTTTAGGCGTAAAACACCGCAATGTGTAGAATAGATTATACATTCATCCGCTACCAGAGAGATGAAAAAAATTGAGGTTATGGTTAACTCCAGGAAAAATAAAGGGTTATATAAAAAAGAAGGCATGGTCACATTAAGTGATACAAAGATGTAACAATACAAATACTGATGTTTGATTTAATCAAAATTATAAACATTCTGGGATGCAAAGAAGTGAGAAATGTGTATGGGAGAATTAAGCCTTTATTTCCCACAGCAGGAAAACAAAAGTTATCTAAAATTGGTAAGGATAATAAGAGCAGCATAAACATACCCTGGCAGAAAGCGCTGGGCACTAATATTTTGGTACTAGTTTTACAAAAGATGCAGAAGTGCTTTATGCAGGGCTCTACATTTACATGTCCTCCTGGTGACAGGTGTAAGCCTCACTCAGTCCTGTGGATCTGAGGAACAGAAGCAAACTGTCCCCAGGCACGTTTTTAGATACGGAAACTGTCCAGGAGCTGGACAAGGGAAATTGAATTCCTCTCTTCTTTTACAGTCACGTATTTACAGTCACATAAAAGAACAAAGTATTTTCTTTCAAAGTGTTTTTCTCCCAGATTGCTTCTACAGATTGAAACACGGGGAAAAGGGAAGAGCAAACCCATCTTCAGCGTATGAACTTTCTCAGTGGACTAGTATGTGACTTCCTAATTCTTCGCCACCACAGAGAATCTTTAAAAATTGTCAAAAGACAAATGCCGTTCCTAGTAAGCTTTGCATTCTGTTGCCCCATTTTTTTGCAGGATTAAGGGAAAGTTGTGTTGGATGTCTGTTTCTTTAGTTGATTTGCAACCACTAGAGAAATTACAGGGAACAAAGGGGGAAAAGGAGCCATAAATACAAACGAATTCCTTTTGTACAAGTTAAAAAAAAAAAATACAGGACCTGCTCCACTTTCCCAACACTCCAGGTGTGATGGGAGATTGCGTAGCCACCACAAGAGAGTGGAGAGTTAATTAAATTTTTGCTCTGACTCACAGAAAGAAATGTCTTTTTGTTTGATAAGCAGGCTGGCTTTTGAGTACGGTTGGTGCTTTCTTCTTTCCTCACTAGAGTGTCACAAAAAAGCAGATCAAAGTGAGCTTTCCATCCAGATCTGTTTCCTACCACCTTTCTTAGCTAATGGACTTAAAAGTGTCTTCTGGTGGGGCTCGCTCATCTCGTGTTTTAGAAATGCCTTCTTGATGCACTGAGAATATGCAAACTGCCTCTGATAGATGCTTATGGGAAGCCACAGTTTGCATGAATTAAACGGAGACCTGTCCAAAGGGCTGAGTGGGGAGCGGGTGGGGTGGAGCATCTCACTCCTCAACTCATCACCGACTGAACCTGGAGCTCACACTGGGGGGCGCCCTCCCAGGTTCCAGTTTGTTTTGTTGCATTTCCCCTTTTCCTTTTGGTCTTTATGGTCCTGCTCCCTCTGGCTGACATCTCCCACCTAAGGGGGGAAAATGTTTGGGCGAAATCCTGCTGTTTTTCTTTTTAAGATAGTGACAAAATGAAATAAAATGCAAGCTGAACAGAAGCCACCCCAGTGAGGCCTGTCTGAGCAGGCGGGTCAGGCTGCAGCAGGGGTCCTTCATTGTCTGCAGCTCTGGGCTCACACAGAGAAAACCCGGCCAGGGTACAGCCACCAATAAAAGGACTCCATTCCGCCACTCAGAGCTTTGTGAGGCGCCAAAGCTTGTCCTGGTTGCTATGGCTACTGTCTGATTGTGGCAGGTTTGTCACAGTGCTTGATAAAGTGGGAAGGTTATTCTTGATAGGCCCAAGTAATCATAACCTCGCAAAGCTGGAAAATGTGGATTTTAAAAAAAATTCCCCTCTCTAGACCGGGAGTGCAGACAGGGGGGCTGGGGATCTCAAGATACAATAGCCACAGGGTGCTGGACTGGAAGGGGGTGCCCCAGAGGCCTGCAGAGAGGACCCCACTGGTCAAGTGCTGAGCCATCCCTGGTGACCGGGATTTGGGGAAGAGCCACAATGGTATCCTCTGCTGAACCCTCCCAAACATCGATAACATGTTCCTCTCCTCTGCTTCCTTCCCCAGCTCCATTTCTCGTAGACCCAGCTGATCCTTTAAAAGTCCATCTATGTTTTCCCATTATGGAGAATAATGGGAAAGGTTAGATTGGGAGTGACAGCTGATGGACTGCGGCTACAGAATTATAGACTTCTTTTTTCCTGCCAGAAGGGACCTAAGAGATTATCTGGGCAGTGGCCTCATGCTCAGCTGTGTTAGCAGCATAGGAGCTACTGAGAGGGGCTCTTTAAAATAGACTCTGGGGACCACTCCCAGAATTCTCAACTCAGTACGTCTGGGCTGGGCCTTTAGAGTCTGTATTTCACCAGTTACAGACGAGGCCCAAGATGCCTGCTCTGCAGCGGAGCTTTGAGACCTACTGCCTGGGCTGATGCTTACTGTATACACTTGAGAAAACTGTGTATGTGTGGGGGTGGCCTTTTCAGTCTTGGTGAGGAGTCTAGAGTAAGAGATGAGGCTTGGTGTGGTGACAGTGCCCACAGGGAAAACCGGCACGGTGCCCTCGCCGTCGGATTGTCTCCCTACGTGAGCCCCTTGGTTCATAATTTGAAATAAAGCAGCTTCATTTCTGCCTGGATAGTGGGGAACACGGGTGGAGCTGCTTGGGGGTTAGGGGCACACGTGTGCATGCCACTGCTTTGGCTGGATGCAAATGACTCGATCATTTGTCAAATGTAATTTAACTCCCCACGACAGGCTGAAATCATTTGGATCAGCGTGTTACCATAGGCCCTGAACGTGTCTTTGAGGCGAGGTAATTGTGCCTCTTCAGTGAAACTCACAGGAGGCTATCTGTCCAGACAAGAATAAAACAAAATTAATGGATTTGTCTTTTGGCTCTAATTCCTTGCCAGCTACACACACTGTGTCAGAGTCTGGAATGAAATCCCTTGTATGGCTCCTAAATGTAATTCTCGGGCCCTCGTTAGAGCACCCTTCCTTGGCTTTGTTGGGCTGGTAGATGGAACGGTGCTCATGGCCTGAAGGTGGCTTGAGACAGCAGTGGTGCTAATGGTGGCCTTTCTCCCTCAGGGTGCGGAGGTGCAGACTGACTATGTGCCCCTGCTGAACTCACTGGCAGCCTACGGCTGGCAGCTCACCTGTGTGCTGCCAACACCTGTTGTCAAGAGTACCAGGTAATGATGACTGGTTGTTGTTCCTGAAGTTCCTCCATGCCAGGCACCGTTCCCAACAAGCACTCATGTGGTGAATTAATCCTGCGACAAGCCTGTGAGGTGGTGCATTCACCATGTAAACTCTCCAGCTAGGAAAGCCAGGAGATCACCTTCTCCACCACCACACAGAGCGTTCCCCTGTACCCCTCCTGCCCAGGGAGGCTAAGATTAGCCCCCTGGGGCCAAATGCAGCAGGAAGATGTTTGCAGGATAGAGATTTTTAAAGGTAACTAGAAGGGTGGAGGCGAGAGAAAGCAGTGTTCTCCTTTACTATGCTTCTGTCATTCTTAGCTCTGTGGGGACCTGCCTTTCCACAGCCAGCAAGCCACCCTCGTCAGTTCTGATTGGCAGGTGCAATGGCACTGCCTGCCTGGCATCGTGTGCCTGTAGGACACACGGTGTGGCTGTCCTGTCATGGCTGGAGGACTGAGTTCATCTCCCTGATCCTGCCACAATTATCAAAGATAGGCTTGGAAGAGGCCCTGCCCCTTGGAGACTCAGTGAAGAAGCCATTGTGACCCCATTTGGCCAAGATGCTAGCTGCTACTTCATGTTAAGAGAAAGGAGTTTTCATAGGGAGCTCACTTTGCAGAGATATCTGAGATGTCTCTTTTGCAGGGCATCTGAGATGAGCCCCGTCTCAGGTGGGTGACTGGAGCCAGGGCTCCTCTCCACCTCTCACCATCTGGTGGTATTCTTCCCTGGGGAGGGCTCTCCAGGCTCCACAGGAGGTGTGCAGAGGGCCTGGCTGACTCGGGCTTAGGCATACGGTACAGGTGTGCAGCGATTCTACCACCCTCAGGGCCTGGGCTGGGTCTGGGGTTCCTCCCGGTGTAACCTGACTCAGTCTTGGCTCCTGTGTTGTAGGGAAGGGAGTGTATCCACCAAGCAGATTGTCTTTCTTCAGAGACCGTGTCTACCTCAGAAAATCAAGAAGAAAGAATCAAAGGTAAGAGATCCCTCCCTGGGTTTCCCTCTGCTGGGCTTCATCTTCTAGTACATTTCCCACAGCAGTTGGGTGGGCAGCCTGCTCCAACTTCCAAGGGCTTTCAGAGCTCAGGCAGCACCTGAGCCCCTTGGCAGACTCATTCACATGTGAGGCTGTAAGATGGAGCTCCTGAGGGGACTGGAGGGCTGTTCTGGCATGGGACAGCTAGCCCCATGAGGGGCACCGCATCAGCTGCAGTGTGACCAGGATGGCTTGAGCTCATAGCTGGCTTCCCTGTAACTGTCTCACTACAATTGGTTGGCGTTCTGGCTTGCCCATTCGATCACTTGGGACATAGCTGTTTGCTGATCTTGGCAGAGAGACCCTGTCAGAGTCCCTTCATGACAGGCTCTGAGCTGTTAAGGACGGCCACAGTGACAGCTGGCGATGCACAGGGAGGCTCGCCATAGCCCGTGGCAGCAAGTGCTTGGGCCAGGCTGTGGTCAGGGATTCCCAGGGTCCGTTCTCCCTTGCTGGACTTCTCAAACTGTCCTGAGCCCAGCTACACCGAGGCTATGGCCATCCTTGGAATGCTTCAAGTCCCTCTTTATGCCAGATGATTCTGAGGCTTTACACCCTCACGCTTAGCAGCCTTTACCTGTGTTACGGTCTCAATTTTAGTTATCATGGTGTGAGGCTTGGTTCCAGCTGATGGAACCTTTAGGAGATGGGGCCTAGTTAAAGAAGCTAGGTCATCAGAGCATGCCCTTGAAGGGGATACCGAGACCTGCCCCCCTGCTTCCTGGACACCACTCACTGCCTGCCAGACATGCTGCATCACCATAGGCCCCAAAGCAATGAACCAAAATAGGTCTTTCCGCCTTTTAAGTTGATTTTCACAGGAATTTTGTGGGAACACACTGGGTGCATCATCTGTTGCTCGGGAAGAGGCCAGGAACATGAGTGAGCCCACCAAAGCTCCACTTAGTTGTCACCCGGATGTACTTCACTTGATGGCTGAGGCCCACTTTGGGCAGCACCTGCCCGACCTGTTCAGCCCTGCACACTTGGCACCACGCCCACATTCTCCACTCTCAGATCCTTGCGTTTCCTGGATGCCAGGCAGGAGCATCTAGCCAGTGAACAGATTGGAGTTGCCCCTCACCAGCCAACAAATCCAGGGGGTGCCCACTCGTGGAAGGAGTGCCAAGGCATTGGGGACATGAAGCCAGATGGGCTGGAGTGCAGAAGAAGGTCTCTCTCCAGGCTTGGGGTGGTAATGTGACAGGTGACAGTACCAGTGGACCAGCAGGCAGCCGCTGATCCACCATTAACCACCAGGAGTAGTCAGCCACTGGCTGAAGATGGATGGCCACAGACCACACTGTCAGTGCTGTTCTGCCACAGGCTCCCGGGTCAGCACCATTCACAGAAAGTGACACTCAACAACACACACGATGTCTCCTGCCAGACACTGGGAGGAATCCGGCTTCAGCCTTCAAGGAGATGGTGCCCTTGTTCCTTGCCAGGTGCCTGCCTGCGGTGCATTCTGACTTTGGTAGGAAAGCCCTGGCATGTCAGGGACAAATCAGTGGCCAATTTGAGCCAGTCCAGGTGTAGTGGCACACACCAGTGATCCAGCGCCTCAGGAGGCTGAGGCAGGAGAACTGAAAGTTCAAAGCCAGCCTTGGTAACTTAGCAAGACCCTGAGTCAAGATTCAAAATAAAAAGAGGAGGCTGGAGTGGTGGCTCCAATATCATACTTGCCTGGCATGTGCAAGGACCCAGGTTCAAACTCCAGCACCACACACACAACTAACTGGAAGAAAAATGAAAAACAGATGAAAAATACAATAATTTTGTCTCGATGGTAGAGCAACACTGGGTTCAATCCCCAGAACTGCAAGAGACAAAACAAAAGGAAACAAAAAATGTAGCTGCTATAAGAAGGTAGAAGTGACTTTCCTTGGGAAAAGGTGGAGAAGATGGGAGTCACTTATTTTTTCCTTAGTAAGCACTTCCAGTTCTACTCAGCTCTAATAATGCAACTAGACTGCGTTCTCTTTAAACATGCCTGTTTACTTACTGCACCACTTCAAGACTGGAGGTGGCTGGTGGCAAGCACTTTTCTTGTGAGACCCACCAGATCAACTCCCTGGTGGTCCCCAGAGAGGGAACTTTGCAGCCAGACATCTTGGACACATCCTCTGTACTCAGTTGTCTCCATCTCTATGTCTCCATTATTCACGCCTCCGCCCTTTTGGTCTGTGTCCTCTGGTGACCCTGACAGTGACTCCATCTGGTCCTAGTAATGGCACCCACAGCTCTGACAGTGTGGTTCGTATCTTTTTTCTTGGTTCTGATATTCCAGGTTTCTAGCATTCAGCCCCATTTCTCCTCTCTCTCAACTCTTCCTGGAAAATCTTCATCCCCAGGGCTTCACTCACAACCTTGGTACCCATGGCTGTCACATCTGCATTTTCAGTCCTTTCACAGGACTCCAGTTCCACTCCTCCTGTCACTTGTGCATCCCAGAGCACAGCAGGACTAAGCCCATCCCAAACCTGGCCCACCTTGCTCCATCTAGGACAGTACCACTTACCCAGGGGTCCTCCCTGACTTACTCACTCCTTCCCTATTTAGCCCCACCCTGCAGACCTGTCAGTTTTAGGCCCTACAAACTCTTACACCCCTCCACATCTCTCCACTAACTGCTCCAATCTAGGAACAGGCCTCCCCTTCAATTATGTTCTCTACTCAGAGCCAAAGTGATCTTTTAAAAAAGCAAATTGAATCTTGGCACTCAGAACACTTCTAAAGCTTGCTATTATTCATAAAGATGGAAACTGGTACTGTGGCCCACAAGCCCCTGTGGTCTGGCCCCTCTTACTTCTGCTACCCCCTACACTGCATTCTAACCTCCATGCTGCCCTCGGCCGCAGGGCCTTAGGGCTCTGGCTGCTCCCTCACCTAGAACACTGTCTTCCATTCTATCTCCACTCAGGTGTCCTTTTCTCAGGACACTTGCTTCCTTGGATGCCAAGCCAGACTCCTTTCTGACAGTGGGTTAAAAAATATATATATATATCAGGGGTTGGAGATTTAGCTTTGTGGCAGAGCTCTTGCCTAGTACGCACAAAGCCCCTGAGTTCAATCCTCAGCCCTGGGGGGAAAAAATCGTAATGTCCTCTGGGATTGTCCTGATTTGTGATCATTGGCTCATCTTCTCCTGGAAGTCACTCATCTGTGAGAGCCAAGACTGCTCCCTCTGATTACTGTTCCCCAGTGCCTAGTTGGTCCTCACCGAATATCTGTTGAATCACACGGAATAATCAAACTTCAGAGCCCAGGGCACATGCATTACTTCCAGCATCGAACCTCTGGAGAGAAACCACAAGACTGGCACATCAAGGATGTGGCATGTTCAGTCTTCTTTTAATGAGCAACATGGACAAAATTCTCCAAGACTCTTCAGCTACGGGGCTGGACCAGTGGCTCAGAGGTTACGGTGCTTGCCTGGCATGCGCAAGGACATGGGTTCAAACCCCAGCATACACGGCGAAGTGTCAGAGCAATGAAAACCACATGAAAAACTAAAATTGATTCTCTCACTGTTCCTGTCTTAAAAAAAAACCAAAACAACAAAAACCACACAAAAGTTTTCAGCAAGTGAAAGAAACCTCTCTGTATGTGAGTATGATTTTCAAAGCGAATACTAAACCCCTTCAAAGGGAATAGGTGATTGCTATCACGCGGAAGTCTTCCTTCTGGCTAAACAGCTTGAAGTGGACCTAACAGACAGTTTTTAAATTGAGCACATTAAATCCTTTAGGCCTGCTGACACGGGACTCTGGACACACACTGAGGTAAAGCGAAGGGTTTTCTCCCTCAGCTCTTTGAGTTGGGTGGCCAGCTGGATTCGGAGGCACACGCAGGTCCTGCACATGCCGGTGCGGGAAGGCTGACTCTGCAGCCTGTTTTCCTGGTATTGCTCAGAATGCAGAATACACTCTCCAAGGTGCCCTCCTTGCCCCCCAAAAAAAGCATGCCCCTGGCCTCTCCTTGCTTTGAGAAGTCTCCATGTTGAGCCTTGGGATCTGGAAGTCTTGTTTAAGATAGTGACTGTCCTCTGCTAAAGGACAGAGAGGTGCCTCTCTGCTCCACATGGTGGGAGACCAAGGCAGGAGATGGAAGGGGCGAG
The DNA here is from genome assembly GCA_004027875.1 of Aplodontia rufa. Taxonomy (NCBI): domain Eukaryota; kingdom Metazoa; phylum Chordata; class Mammalia; order Rodentia; family Aplodontiidae; genus Aplodontia; species Aplodontia rufa. Next base: position 9,803 of record PVKS010008962.1, on the reverse strand, counting down.
GAAAGAGGAAGTGCTACCCTGGATGGCAGAGGGATGCCTGGGTGATGGGTTTTTCCCAGATGCTTCTCCAACAGATAACCCTGTATTTTCACTGATTTTCAAAACATGCTACCTGGCCCAGCAGCATCAGCATCCTGCCTCCCCTCCCAGGCCTGCTGGGTCAGCCCTGGGGGATGGGGTGGACAGCTGTTTTAAGGAGCCCTCCAGTGACCCTGATGTCCACTAAGGGCAAAGTGCCAGGGCCTTAGTGAACAATTGGGCCCTTTTCAGAATCACCTGTGACCCTCCATTCCGATTTTATCATAATTGATTTTTTAAAGAATGTGCCTGTCAGGGAGGCTTCAGTGTAGATATTTGTTTTTTTTAATAAGGAGAACCAAAGTCTCTATTTAATGGCAGCCAAGCCTGGACTTCCATTAGCTTGCTACCCTGCCTAATGAGCCAAGCACCTGACCTGCACATATATCTTGTCCTCATTAAGCCTTGAAGGCCGAGGCATTAGGCTTTGGGCTGAGTTTCCCAAAGGGTGGCCTCTGCTGTCCTTACTTCCCTCTGAAGCAAGAGACCTAAGCCTTTCACCAAGAAAGGCAGGCTAGAAGGGTAGAGCTGAAAAAATCAGAGTTTGAATTCCAGCACTATTTCCCAGCTGTGTGACTTGGGGCAAGTTGCTTTACCTTTCTGAATCCCTATGTGATCATAATGCTGAACGAGGGTCCTGTTTTGGGATGTGGGAATTGAGAAGGCATCCCAGAGTGAGAGGCAGTGGCTGTTTCCTTGTGTTCCTGCTCCTCCCTCAGCAGGGATTCTAAAGCCAGCAATCTGCCTTTGCAACACTCAGCTTCCAGATTATGCAGGCCCTGGGTTCAGGCCACTGCCCCTTCCTAAAGCCTCCCCATGCAAAAGAGAAACACAGGAAGGGGCAAGACCCTGGTCAGAGCTTCCTGGGACTTTGGCTGCAGCACCAAGAATCATAGAATCACCCACAAATCCATCTGAAGCAGAGATAACAGTGTAGTCCTACAGGCAGCTGGCTTTAGATTTTTCTGTGATCAAGCTGAAAGCCAGAAAATAGCTAAGATAGTTCCAGATCCTTCTCTGCCCAACAGCCTGGGAAGGGTCCTGGAGAAGGTGGCCAGTATGCTGGCCACAGGCCTTCCCATGGCTTGTGCACTTCTGTTGGACCATGTGAGACCAACAAAATGTGAAATGATGTGGCCAGGCATCCAGAGGTGACCGCAGGAGTTCTATTTGGCAAGAGCAGCCCCTGAGAGGCTACCTGGGATCATGTTAGAAAATGACAAGTCTCGGGCTTAAGCGGTGGCTCAGCAGTTATGGCGCTTGCCTGGCATGCACAAGGACACAGGTTTGAACCCCAGCACCATGTACACAATTAAGTATCGGAGGAACTAAAACTAGATAAGACTGTCCCTGTCTTAAAAAAAAAAAAAGGCTTGAGGCTGGAATATCTGTTCTGGGGCAGAACCGTCCTCAGCAAGCTGCAACTACAGAGGTCACTATATCATGTAGGCTAGCACAGAGACAACTATTTTAGAGATAGGAACTGTTTTGACATGAAGAGATTCAGAGAGTAATAACTTGCCCAAGGACTGACAGCGAATAGCAGGGTGCATCTGAACTTGGGGCTCAACAGCCATACTACTGTGCTTTGACTTTAGCACGAAGGGCCTCTTAGCCAAACAACTGCACCATTTTATGGCAGAAGTAAATTTCTTCTGACTTCCTCAGTAGTGGACAAACTACTCAGTATTACAGGCAGGCTTAACTAGTCTTTCTCTAAAAATATGTAAAAGAAGCTCCAACCGTCCCCAAAGAAAAGGCCTTAGCTGCAGTGTGACAGTGTCCAAAAACATAAGCAATACAGAGGAAAACCCATCCAATGCTGTAAAGTGAACTTGAGGACTTTGAGGGATAGGGAAGGGGAGGACAAGATACATGTCCACTCCTGGATTTCACTTTTTCTCTATCTTGATGGATTATGCAAGAATACCAGTTTTGACCAAAAGATGTTAAATTCAGGAATCTCAGAACCCTGTGAGTGTTCAGGCAAATGTTTTGAGAAAGAACTCTGCAAAAGGTGGGCTGAGTTAAAGTTCATATATCACGTTTGGTTTTTCATTGCAAATCACTCAAGTATTTGCATGGTAAATTTCCCACTGAGGGCACAGATGCATTTTCCTGGGCTCCTCCTTCCAGCCTTGTTCATCACTGTAGGAACCAAAGGTTCCCTTTATTTTTTTCATTCACAGAAGGTCTAAGATTTAAGCACATATTTGGTGTAACCGATGCAGTACAGCTGAAAGGGAAGGAAGTGACCATAGTGGGAACTTAACCGTTGCTGAAATGAGAAAACAGGCTGAGCAGACTGTGTTGCTCCTCCTAGAGCTCAGATAAGACCTGGGTTCTCGCTCAGCCTTGTTATTAGGCTGTGTGACCTGGAGACTCTGAACCTCAACCGGTTTCCTGTCACATGGGGAAATGTTTGGTTGCAAGTCAGGCTCCAGAGATAGATTTGTGTGGAGGAAGTTTTTACAGGGTGTGCCCTTGGGACATCCGGGGACAGATGAAGAATATAGGCTGCAATGCAGTCTCAAGGTGGCTCTGGAGCTAGGGTGGACTTTTAGGACAAGGAGATGGGCTGCTATGTATCACCTGGATTAGCTGCTGGTGTAGGCCATTGTGAAGCAGAAACCTTGGGTGAGGTGGGTGTCTGAGGGCTGGCAGCAGTCCCTGCAGCTGGGGAAGGAGCTTATCATTCCTGCAGGAGTGTGGGTGGCAGTGCAACAGCATCAGCCCTGTATGCCCCGACCTTGGTGGGCTGGGGACCAAATTGATAATCCAGGGTCTGCTCAGAATGGAAATGAATAGCTGCAAAAATTGCCCCCAGGAGTGGCGGCTCACCTCTGCTCCCCAGTATTGGCACTCCAAAGGATAGGATTTCAGGACCCCCTCTTCCACTTCAGTAAGGGATGCAGCAGGAGAAACTCCCGTCCCCACAGCACCCCCAAATCCACTTCCTGGAGGGCATGGAGCAGGCTCTGGGGGCGGGTGGGATGGGTTTGGGCTGATTCAAGTGTGGTGCTGCGGGCATGAATGCAAACAAGCCTCTGGGTGAAGCTGGGGTCACAAAGGCTGCGTATTTACCCACATTATGATTCATAGTTTCAGTGGCGGTTCTCCCGAGACGAAATGCACAGCAGGCAGATGAGAAAATCCAAAGGGAAACTCGGCGCCAGAGACAAACGACTAGCAGAAGACCAGCTTCCCAAAGATGGTGATGTGGGAAACAGGCAGCTGGAGGATGCAGCCCCTGAGGGGATGAAGGGCCCTGTGCAGGTCGGGGAAGAAGAGGTGGCCCTTTTCAGCCATCTGGGTGGGGGCCCTGTGCAGAATGGTCCTGCCAGCTTCAGCAGGGCCCCAGTGGCCCCTCAGCACTCCAGTCCTGGAGAGGAGGCCAGGAATGGGGGTGCGGAAGAAGTTGCTGGAGAGCGCACTCCAGCAGAAGAAAACTGAGTCTCCGGCAGTTTGTGCTGGAGCTCAATGAGCTGGCAAGCCCCAGGCATCCTGCCAGTTTGCCCTGGTGTTGTGTGTTACCCTTTGGCTTGACCTCTCCTTGTGAGCTCACCTGAGCCCTCCCAGGGCCGGTCTCCAACAGTGTTGATTTCTGCACATCAGATCGGAAGGTGTCGTTAAGACCCTGTGTTAGAATGCTAGTTCAGGTTGCTTCCTTTAGACCTCAGGGTTGGAGGATCTGGACCATCCCGTGCCTGTACCGCCCAACAGGACTACCAGGGTGCATATGGGTCGAATCCATGGACATCCCTGCGTCCAAACCAAGGCTGTTGTTCCTCTCACCCTGCCACAGCAGTGTCCCTCCCCTGCTGCTTTGTGCAGCTATCTGGTGACTTAACCACCCTTGGAGCCCTTGGGCTGTTTTTTCCAGCTAGATGCTGCTTTGGCAAAGAAAGTGACGACAGTGGGGAGGAGAGGTGCCCAGCCTCCTAGGTTTTCTCAAAACAGTCCTAGATACTGGGAATTTGGAAATGGAGAGGTGATTCTTCGTGCATCTACTCCTGCACAATGTTCAAAAAAAGTGTTCTGTGTTTGTATTAATGCCAAAAAACTAAAGGTTTTGTATTCAGCTCATTCTATGAATACATGTTAATTCTGTTATTTCAGGACATCCTGGCTCGTTGGGTGCCCTTGTTTTGTGCTATTTTAATCACTGGCCAAGTTGTTACCCATGTATGCTGTGTCTCATGTGTTTATATTGTTCAGAAAGTGTCAAGGCTTTAAGTAGACGCACCTGGCAAACCTTGGAGAGAGAATGCTGCCTATCTCTCTCTAGTTACTTAAAGCAATAAATCATCTGAGTTTAGTGCCTTGTGAATATTGGTCATGCAACAGCAAAGTCCTGGCCTAATGTCTAAAGGACGCCACTCCTCATCCCTTATTCACATTTTGTAAGCTTGACTCCTGGCAGCATTACTTGCAGAACAAAGCTCCTGTGGAACACTGCAGAGCCACCTGGGCATGCGAAACTTTTTTACCATCTATGGAAAATCACCTTGCTGCCACCAGGTAAGTAAAAGGTATGAGGGAGGCACAGAGACATACCTTAGACAGATACCTTATATACAAACCAGAAATCCTGCATCAGTTTCTAAGCATGCACCTCAGCTTTTAAGCAAATTATTTTCTGAGCCAAGTCTTTTAAAACAAAACCCATCTGCCACATTTGATAGCACTGTACATAGGTTTTCAATTATGCTTTACGTTCAGTCATTCCCCCTTGACAAACCCCCACCCAATTCTCAGAGCCTTTTTGTAAAGGCTGAAGGCCCAGTTTAAATACACCATCATTAATAGCTATACAGTAAAATCCTCTCTTGGCACAAGGCTTAAGGGATTATTACTTTGAAAAAAACACATTAATTGTAATAGGCTGGATGAAAATAACTCTAGTATATAATCCCAGGTTGGAGAGCCTTCTATTAATCAGCTTTAGGTCCATTCTTCAATTAGTAACATTTATGTTGGCTGTATCTGCTGTGGGGTGAAAAATTCCTATGGGAGTTTGCCCTAGTGTTGGGCTAACAATTCCAGGTCTTGGTTTTTATTTTCCATTTTCCACACCCCTGCTAATTCTGACAAAACATCAGTCTTGAGTGGAGGTTCTCAAATTAGCTCCATCTTGGATAACCAGGAGCTTTAAAGACTACTTATATCCAGAGGCCTGGCCATGGGTATTTTTTTAAAGCTCCCTGTGGATTCTAAGGTGTGGCCAAGGTTGAGAACCACCAGCAACAGGGTCTCTATGAATGGAATCACAGCTTATTCAGGAAATGAAATGCTTTTCCTGAATGGTGAATTATCAAGGCCGTAAAACCCAAACCCAGCATCCTACACATGCATGTCAAATAGGAAGACTTGTGAGGAAAGTCTGATCTTCCTGTGACTGCCCACAGGGTGGAAGGCCATCCTTTGATGAGGCCCCAGTAACAGAAAAAGCTGCAGATTTATGGTGTTAGTCTTTAGGGCTGTCATAGCAGTCAAGGAACAGGAGTTGAGGGTGATCAGGTGACTGAAGCATGACATTCCTTAATCGCTAAGGGTGAATTCAGATTCTTTCACCAGTAAAGTTTTCAAGACCCACTCAGCAACTCTGCAGGGTCAGGGGAGGTAGTGGGTGTTTAGCATCACTCAACAGCAGAGGAAGGAGATAAATTCTTACCTGATGCTTACAGAAATGCAGGTGTATAGCTCTCAAGTACACAGGGCCATGTATAGACATTTGGAGAGCATAAGGAAGTCTTTGTTGATGAAGAGGTGACACTGTTTCATGTTGAGCTTGTGTAGTAGAAAAGCCCATCTGAGCTTTGGAACTGGACACAGCTGGTCAGGATAGTGCAATCCATGCACATAACCTCAGATCAATTTCTTCATTCTCCTCAAGTGCTGAAAAGGGCTAAAGATACTTACCTCATCTGATTTTTGTGAGCATAAAGATGGCTGTAAAGTGCTTAGTCTGTGGGTAGCAGCTGACCGTAATGCACGTGGCAGATTGGTAGCCTTACCCAGAATCCATGGCTCCTCTCCATGCAGCTTGGGGCCATGACACTAGGTTCCAGTGATAGGCCATGAGCACATGGGATGTCAGCCACTTAGTAGCCAGACCTTTAAAAACACCTGGGACCTCTAGCCCTTCATTTCCATCTGAATATTTCAAATCTCAAGTTGATCATACCTCTACACAGTTGACGGTTGAAGGGAGCAGCTTTCAAAAGCTTCAGCATGGGGCTGAAGTGGTGGCTCAGTGGTTGCCACGCTTGCCTGGCATGTGCAAGGACATAGGTTCAAACCCCAGCACCACTTACACAACAAAGTGTCAGAGCAATGAAAGCCACATGAAAAACCAACAATAAGCTTCAGGAGGCATTCTGATTCCTTTCATATGAAGCGCACTATTTCAGTACTCAAATCAATCTGGGCAACAGCTTTCATTGGGGGCAGGACTTCTTAGTGTGTCCCCAAGCTCATCACTCATGTAATACATTTTGGGTAAGCTTGCACCCAGGGTGGGGTCAACACTGCAGGGAGCAGTGTGACCCAGGTTCCCTGCTGGGGCTCAAAGAAGTCTGGGATTAAAGATGAAGCCAGGCAAGGGTGAGCAGTCAGGAGCTGGGCACTGACTCCCAGTTCCTGCTGCAGGTCCTGTTTCTAGTGGCCCTGGCAGGAATAAGGAATGCAGGATGGGCTGTTGCTGAAGAGTGCTCAGTGACCTACCAAGGTAACTGATGCAGCTTCCCAGAGTCTGCTTCCTACACCTGAGTTTGGAACAGGGGAGCATCTGGACGTTAGATCTCAGGACAGAACCCATTAAGTCCTTGGCTGTGATTTCTGAGGCAGTAGTTGCCAGAGAAGGAAGCAAAGCAATGTTCACCACAGGTTCCTGTTGATAACAGTCATTTCTGTGGCCAGACTAAGAAAACCAACCCTGGTTGCAGAAAAGCTAGCTCTCAGAAAATGGTTGGCATTTGCGTCCCCATGCCTGCCAGTGACATGGGCACTTCCTCCAGCAGAGTCAGCCAGGCTATATGGAAGACTTATTTTCTAGGGGTGGAAACTAGGGGGTTTAGCCCTGGGGCAATTTACCCCTGAGCTACGTCTCCAGCCACCCTCCCCGACCCATGTTCATATATTTCCAGACAGGGTTTTGGTAAGTTGCTGAGGCTGGCCTTGAACTTGTGATCCTCCCATCTCAAAATCCTGAGCTCTGGGATTTTAGCTCTGTACCACCATGCCTGGCAAGACTATGTGGGCATGAAGGATAAGCTTATTCACTCACTGTACAGATAACATTTTAAATTCCTACACCACTGTGCTAAGATGACAATACAGAAGGACCCTGTGAACCATGGTTAGCGATTCTCGGACTCATGCTGTAAAAACAATGGGGAACACTGGTTAGTATTAAAAGCGGGGAAATGGGTTTTTGAGTCCCACTGAAAGGTGCTCAGGACACCACCAGTAGGACCGACCCCCGTCTGGAGCAGTACTGCTCAGGACCAACCAGGGGAGGTTACTGCCCGGAGTAACATGACGACACGATGCTATATCTGGAAGATCCAAAAAAACTCCACCAGAAAACTGATAGAGCTTATAAACAGATTTGGCAAAGTAGCAGGCTACAAGATCAACACCTATAAATCAATAGCTTTCCTATATGACAACAACAATAGGGAAGAAAAAAATAGGAAATTGGTCCCATTCACAATATCCTCTAAAAGAATAAAATACTTGGGGATTAATCTAACAAGAGAAGTAAAAGAACCGCTACAATGAAAATTATCAAACACTGAAAACAGAAATTGCAGAAGATCAGAGAAGATAGAAAAGTGTTCCATGCTCTTGGTTAGGCAGAATTAACTAAAATGGCCATTCTGCCAAATGTACAGATTCAATGCAATCCCTATCAAAATTCCAATATCATTCTTTGTAGATAAAGCAATTCTAAAATTCATTTGGAACAATAAAAAACCCAGAATAGCCAAAACATTACTAAGCAAGAAAGATGGAACAGGTGGTTTTGCAATGCAATACCAGATCTAAAACAGTATATACTATCAGGCTGTGATATTAAAAACACCATGGTACTGGTATCAAAATAGGAATGAAGTCATTGGAATAGAAGACTCTCAAAGTTCCAAATCTTTAAACATCTGATCTTTGACAAAGGGGGTAAAAATATAACATGGAGGAGAGATAGTCTATTCAACAAATGGTGCTGGACAAACTGGACAGCTACCTGCAGAAAACTGAAATTAGATCCTTATCTCACCGTGCACAAAAATCAATTCTAAATGGATCAAGGAATTAAGGCAGCTACCATACATCTGCTAGAAGCAAAATTAGGACCAACACTCCAGCATATGGGAGTTGGTAATGACTTCCTAAATAAGGATCCTAAAGTGAAAGAATGAGTCTAAAATCAATGAGTGGGATGCCATTAAATTAAAAAGTTTCTGTACAGTCAAGGAAATAGTCAAGAGATAACCTACAAAATGGGAGAGAATCATAGCCTGTGATCCCTCTGACAGGACACTATGATCGAAAATCCACACAGAACTCAATAACAAGACCACAAAGAATCCAATCAATAAATGGGTCAGAGAGCTAAACAGAAACTTCTCCACAGAGGACATTGAGCAAGCCAATGAATACATGAGAAAGTGTTCTAAATCACTAGCAATCAGAGAAATGCAAATCAAAACTACCTTAAGATTCACCTCACTCCAGTGAGACTGGCAAAGATGAAGAAGACGAATAATAAATGATGGAGGGGTTGTGGGGAGACAGGAACACTAGCACACTGTTGGTGGAATTGCAGACTGGTCCAGCTGCTCTGGAAAGCAGTGTGGAGACTCCTCAAAAAATTAGGGTTGGATCCACCATACTCTTCCGGGTATTTTCCCAGAGGAGTTACAATCAGCACATTACAGCGTCACAGCAATATCCATGTTCATAGCAGCTCAGTTTAAATAGCTGAATTATGGAACCAACCCAGATGCCCCTCACTGGATGAATGGATCCAAAAGCTCTGGTGTGTGTATATATACATATACAGTGGAGTTCTACTCAACAATTAGAAACAATGATGTTGCATCTATGGAGGGTAAATGGATGGCATTGGAAGAAATCATGCTGAGCGAAGTTAGGCAAACCCAGAGTCAAGGGCCAAATGGTATCCCTCATTTGTGGAGGCTGGACCTAAACCCAGATTCAGGAGTAAAGTAGACAAACTCATGTTTTAGATCATTAGAACAAATATGCAAAATGCTAATATTTATGTGATACAGTTGCAATATTCTTCGTAAGATATTTGAACAAGCTATGCTGCATACCTGTACAAAAATATGATTGTTTTAATCTCATTGTCAAATATTTTGAATAACAACAAGGGATGATAGGAAGGGAGGAGAAGGGGAAATGTTGGAACTAAGATAAAGCAAGGTACAGTACATTCCAAGTAGTTATAAATGTCACTGTATATACAATAGCCACATGTATAAAAAATATTCTTCATAGGCCTAAGAATTATATCACTGTATTTGGGTTTTTTAGGAACAATATAGGACCCAGAAGAAAGGCAAGGGGACAGGGGGAGGGAGGTAAAGGATGTGGCAGAGGTAGAATATTGAACAAATTGTACTGCTGAATTGTGTGTATTTAGGAATATGTGACAACTAATCCCAACATTATGTAAAACTATAATGCACTAATAA
>PVKS010008961.1:0-66004 GCA_004027875.1 Aplodontia rufa | reverse complement strand
AAGAAAATCAAACTCAACAAAATTCTTCATTCTTTATGAGTAGGATTTCTTGGGTTACATTGTTAGTGTTCACACACACACACACACACACACACACCCCTACATCTGTGAATTCATAGTTTTAAGTCAAATTAGTATCTAAGCATAAAGCTTTTTTGCTTAATTTTATATTTTATTTTATTATGAGTTGTTTCCTATGCCCTTAGATACTTTTCATAGATTCTGATTGTCTTTACCATATTTAGCTATTATATAATTTATCCAATTAATTGCCTGCTAATAGATTGCATTTCTATTATTTTCCTAAAGTAAATAATACTTACATTTGTGATTCCTTATGAAATTCTGTGGTTATTTCCTAGGGAGAACTTTCTCAGAGTGAAACTGGTGGACCAAAGTGTCTGAGTTCTGAAATAAATACTATCGCATTTTGTGTTTTCTCTGGTTTTTATTAGGCTTGAATATTAACCTTTTTTTTCCTCCAAAATACAAAAGTTCTAAGCTTATCAATCAACTATTTGTGTGCTTAACTCATGATTTCCACTTTTATTTGTATTATGATATTTCCTATATGTTCCTTTGGGTTATTTTCTATGTTAAGATTTATTTTTAACTGATACATAAAAATATTATGTATTCACAGGGTGCCATGTTTTGTTTCAGACTTTTATGTATTGTGTAATATTTAAATCAGGGCACACAATCCTATGTCTTCAAACATTTATCATTTCTTTATGGTGAAAACACTCAGATTCCTTTCTGCAGCTGTCTGAAACAGACTGTATCTTAACACTGCCTACAAACACCCTGTTCTGCAGTAGCACATCAGAACCTCCCGCCCATTTCCAAGTGTCATGAAGTCCCCGCTGCTCAAACTCTGCCTGTTTCCAACCTCCTCCCTACTCTCCCTGGTGGCTGGCAAACACCATTCAACCCTCAATTTCTGTGAGGTCACCTTTCTATGTTCCACATAGGAGTGAGATCACATGGCACTAATCTTTCTGGGTCAGTTTATTTCACTTATAATAATCTCCATTTCCATCCATGTCATCAGGAATGGATTTCATTCTTTTCGTGGTTGAATAATATTCCCTTGTGCATGAGAATACTTTCTTGGAGGATTAAGGAGTTAGTTTTTATTCTTTCTGTAGAAGCATTGCCAACCACTTTAAAAGAAATATCATTTAGCCCTAGCTAATACTCAGTAGCTGTCACTAGCTCCATCTAATAAAAGAGGAGATGAATTTCAATAACTTGCAAAATCCAGGAACAAGCAGGTAGTGAAACAAAGACTTGGCCTCCCCAGGGGTTGAGTCGCCTTCCTTACCTGTGAGCACAAATCTGTGGACACATCCTCTGGGGCCTGTCAGCCCTGCTCTCCCTGTTCCCATGATGTGATGGATCATTTGTGTGTGCTGCAGAAGACAGTGTTTCTGCTTCATTTTATTTACAGCATCCAAATGGTAGCAAATTTTCAATGAAAATGTAATATGAGCTATTAAATATCATTGTATGTGAAAATTTACCAATGTATCTCCCTAACAATATTCTTATGAATGGTTCTTTTTATATATATATAAAGAGAGAGGGACAGTGAGAGAGAGAGAGAGAGAGAGAGAGATAAAGAGAGAAACATTTTTTATTTAGTTTTTCACGTAACTTTGGTTACCCAAGACTTCATTGCGTACCTGGTGCTGGGGTTTGAACCTGCGTACTCGCGCATGCTGGGCAAGCGCTGTAAAGAAATGTTACAGTGAGACATCGGCTATGTATCAGAAAAGTTGAGTTTATTAAATTGTATTCACATCTTCTTATTTTACTCAAATTTTATTTAGTTTATTTGATTCAGTTCCAATTGTTTTTTTGTTCCAGCCTGAGAGTAGTGTAGTGTCTCCCGTTCAACACCTTTGACCTTTAACTCTCCTGTATGTAATATGAACAATACTTCCCCCCATCTATTTGCTTATATATACTTACTTTTTGCCATTCCTTTCCTTTCCAAGTTTTGCTTGTTATTTGGTTTTCATTGAGAAGCCATGTACGCTATTAAATGGCTCCGAGATCTTTTTCACTGCCTGGGATTGATCCATTCACGTTTACTCTGGTAATGAATGTGCTAAGTGTTAGTTTCTGTTCTGTTGTTTCAGGCTTTCAGCTTTCATTGATCCACCCCCCCCCTTCACTTCCCAAATGCCATGATGTGATTTAAGATTTGCTCACATCGCTTACAGAAGAAAACTCCAGCTCTTTAACTTGATTTCTGCAAGGCTTTCTGAGCTCTGGTCCCCTTTCCTCCGCAACGTTCAGGCATCCACACCACATGCCACGCTTCCCAGTTTACGTGAACCGCTCTGCTTTCTTCTGTACAGGGCTTCCCCCTTGACTTTATTTTTGGTACTCCCCACGTCCATGATGATTTTGCTATATTTTCTTCACAATGGATAAATCCCATTGCTTTTCTCAGAATCATTCTACGGTCACTCCCTTCAGAGCTCTCTGAAATATCCTCTGAACCTCCTAATGTGTTCTCATCATGCTCTGCTTGTCTGTCCGTGGGAGCTCTATCAGAACACCTTTGCAAAAGGAAGTTTATAAGTAAGTGAATGTCACGAACCTTCTGTTTATAGCTAAAGTATTTTTTCAAGAGAGATTTGGCAATTTACTAATGGAAATGTAGAGTTTTCCTTTAAATAAACAAACAAACAAAAAACAGAAAGAGCTGCTGTCATTCATGCTGACCGGCTAAACAGTTCTATCAATTCAGACAAGAGACTTGATCCCAAGAACAACCATGAATACAGCGTAGCAGTGAAGGCCACGGGTGCCGATGTACAAAGAATGACTTCCACATTCATGGGAGTGGACCCAGAGGCCACCTGCGTGTTGAAGCAATATACTGAGGTCCATAAAGGCAGTGTTCTACATTGTCCTCAAATAACTCCAGTGCACTTAGTCAGCAATGGCTCTAGCAGGCAGCCAGCCGCTGTGTCAGAGGTGGGCAGAAAGAAATCACATGCAGGCCAACGGCTCAGCTCCAGGATAAATAAGGAAGCCCTGAGAAGCCCTCTCTTGACGTTGTCATTTGTAGTTCAGCCACGGCTCAGCTCACCACCTTAGCTTGAAATTATATTTCTCAAAGCAGAGGCCAGGAGGCCTAGCACAAGCCGCAGATGATTCTGGGTGCTCTCAAAACTCACAAACAAGACCCAGGCTGCTTCAGGCGGGTGGTGTCTGCATGCAGGGCAGGCACATGTGCCTTTATTCCCCGTCTTCACAGCGTAAGTAAAATAGTCCTTTGCAAAGCTCCACACCCTGAGGGAAGCAAAGTGGAGCCTTTCACCAACACTGTGAGCCCATCTCGCAGGAGCCTGCGCTGGCAGCTAGCACCTCTCTCTGCACGATTCCCACTTTTCAGAGCAATAGTGAGAGACATTTGCAGCTTTTCAAAGAGTGAGAGCAACCGTCAAAGCAGGAACAGGAAAAGTAGAAAGATGGTTCAGGGGGGCCATCTCAGAGGACACCAGGGATTGGATACCATCAGCAGAGCTGGGAGGGAGGACAGGACCTCAAAGCACCAAACAGGCTGCGTGTGCCCTCCGCCTTGCACTGGCAGAGACCAACCTGGGACACAGCTGTCTTTGACACTTATGGGTGGAATGACTTATCTCTCTCTCCAGTTTAGTGACTCAAACTGCAATTCAAACTTGTTCAGGTTGGGGGTGGGGGAAGGAAGAAAATGAAGAGGAAAACAGGAGAGGGAAGGAAAAGGGGTGGGGGAGATAGGCTCATTCAACAGGAAAGTCCATAATGCGATTCAGAACAGGGACACTAATGACATCACTATGGCTCAGACTCACCTTCCTCATCCTCGTTAGAACTCTGATTGTGTCTCCGCAGTCACTGCTCCCAGTCAAGACCTTCTCTCTGTGTGGGAATACCTTCAAGCGTTTTACTCCATATTCTCAGCAACCCCCAAAAGAAAAAGAACACTTTTTTTTTGTCTCTAATACATCCGAGAAAAATGAAAGTCCTTGGTTTGAATCTGTCTCCTGGGACTCCTGGGCAGATCGGGAGCTCCACTAGCTGTCAGTGAATGTAGAGAAGGCTCCCCAAGTAATAAAGGGGCACTGATACTGAAAGAGGAGGTGGATCTAGAAAGGCAGAGAGCAAACGTTTGGTGACGTCACTGTGGTTTGAGGATAGACTGATCGGAGGAGTTTAGAGGATGTTAGCCTGCTCTTCTGTCCAGCACCATCTTTATCTGGGGAACTTCCTACCTCACAGGCTTCCGTGGAACTGCCAGTCAAGGCTCCTGTCCACAGGAGTGAACACATGAGTCAGGTTAGCCAACCGGGTCTTCTTTTCTGAACAATGGAATCTTTTTCTCTGAAATACAAAAGACGACAGAACCTGGGTCATCCAAGACTGATTCCCAAAGGGATGGCCAAGGCAGCCTGATTCTTAGATACCAGATTCCCGCCATTGCTTCCACTCTCTTCTTCCAGATGTCTAACTGCGCAAGCCTTCCCTGGTTTGCTCTGATTTAATCAGTGGATACCGCAATCCTCCTTCATAGTTAGGAGAAGTTTCTACAGGTCTTACTACACACCGGCTATTCTCATCTAGTAAACACTACCTTCCACGCCCAGGATCGAAGGTAGATTTTTGTCAAACTCTGTCCTGGCCCAGAGTGGAAATGAATGAGGACTCTGCTGTTGCTGAGCTAGAAAGGGAGCCATGGGAGTCTGTGGTCTCTGAATAGACTGATCTCAGACCTGGAACAGAGCCATGGTTCCTTCTCAGGCATGTATCCCCTTGTGCATTGAAAAGGAGCTCTCTTTTCCATTCATACAATCTTACAATCATTAATTTGATGATGATATATTTGTTAAGAGCCTGCTTTATGCTAGACAGTAGGAAGGTACTGGAGACAGACACCAGGCTAGACTAAAGTAAACGTGTCTTAAACTGTGGGCTTGACAGAGGGAGTTCAAAAGCTAAATAAGTAAACTTTGTATTAGGTACCTGGGGCTGCCTTAATGATTCTGTTGGTGGCTTAAACCAACATGTTCTATCATAGATCTGAAGGACAGAAGTCTGAATTTAAGATACCAACATGGCCAAATTCTCTCTGAACTTTCTAAGGGAGTCTCCTTAGTTCCTTGTCATGTAGACACTTCACATCTTCTCTGTGTATCTTCTTTTCTTTTAGGGACAGCAGTTACTGAACTCATGTCTACTCTAAATCCAAGATGCTATCAGCTTAAGATCCTTAACTAATTACATCTACATCTCACGTTCCCACAGAAGATCATGCTGCATGTATTTTTTGGATGACACCAGTCAATACACCACACAACTTAATATATAATTTAAAAAACTGAATGAGAGCAGCAAAAGGAAAGAATATATGATTTTATGAGTGCGGCTGTGAGCTAGCCTCTAGGTGCAGTAGTCTTCTCTTGTTTTGCAACAAACTAATGTAAACTCAAAAGCTTAATTCAGTATCTACTTATTCTCTCTCACCTCTGTGAGCAGAAACTTCAGGGACAGGAATGAATTTTAGGCCAGGGGTTCAGAGGCTAAATGCTCTGAACCTTTGTTCAGACCAGGTGCTAGTATGGAGCGCTGGGGAGGAATCCACTTCTCCACGCCACTAAAATGGTTGGAAGAAATTAGGCCTCTGCTTCCTTGCTACAGGCTGAAATTGTGCTTCTCCTGAGTCCACATGTTGAAATGTTAACCTCTGATGTGACTACATTTGGAGATAAGGCCTTCAGGAGGTAATTAAGGTGAAATGAGAGCATAAGGCAGTAGCTCTAATCTGATAGGGTTGGGGCCTTTATAAGAAGAGGAGGAGAGATTATCTGTGCAGGTAACATCACTCAAACTGGAACTGTTTGGAGAGTGATAAGGGATGCTATATTAATTATGCTGGGACAACAGGTATAAACCAGATCTTTCCCAGTCAAATCAAGAATTAAAGCTACCTAGGTCCTTTGGAAATCAAGGCAGTAACCATTCTGTACCCAGAAAGGCAATTTAAAAATATATTTTTAGAAAATAATGTCTTGTTTGTGCAACTGTTTGCACATCAGCTCTGCGCACTCAAGTTAATAAACTTGAGTTTAGTTACTAATCTGTCATTCCAGGAAATTGTTCTCACCCCTCAATTTCCCTACCTTAAAAGTAAGTTTATTGCTGTTTCTACCTTAATTCATTCCATGTGAATTCCATTGACATGGATTTATGAACAGGCATTTCTTTCTTTGTTCGTGTATACATTTCAAAATATTTCCTGTGGCTTTACATTGTAACAGCACTAGAGAGAAATTTGATAAGACAGATAAAAATTCCTGAATGAACAATAGTGAGAACTGTGCTCCAAGTCTCCATATCTCCAAATTCTGAAGTTGTTTAATCCTGGGGTCTAAAGCCTGCACCGTGTCTTCAGTCCTGTTTACAAAGGCGAGTTTCTATAGGAAGTTGGCCAGCTGTTGCTTAGTTCTGCTCTAAGAAGAGAAAATCTCCACTGATTTCACAAGGGGACATGTTCCACTCTCCTCCATTTATCGGCATTTTCCCCATTCCTCAGAGCCTCTCTCAGAACCCATCATCCCTGGGAAATCCTAGCTCATGACAGCAGCTGGAGACATTCCCTCCAGTTATACATTTTATGCCCTCCCTGTGCATCATGAGATGGGCATTTCATCACACAATACCATATTCAGTAAGTCTCTGGTTTTTTATAATGTCCCATTTTTGTGTAACTTCTGGCAACCAGATCCTCAAGTATGACAAATGGGGCTAATCAGCTTGAGCCCCTCACTTTGGGGGGCCCTCCCTGCTGCTGGGAGCAGGTGGCTAAGCTTTCATATGTCAGAGAGGAAGGTGACGGGCTGCCAACTGGTTGGAAAGCAGATCTGAAGCAGTTGTGCGCTCTGTGTTAAAGACCCTGAGGGCAATAAGCTCGGCTTCTGCCCCTGCCCCCTCCATAGACAGCGTTCAAAATCGTTTCTTTTTTACATTTAAAACAAACCTTGCAGTTCATTTTAATCTCAACAGTTTCTAAAGAATCTGGGGAGACCACTCATTGTGGCCTACTGTGTCCTGCAGGTCTTTGGGGATACCCTGAGTGTTGTAGCCTCCAACTATCTAACATAGGAGTTGCTCAACTTTTTCTGTAAATGGACAAACAGTAAATATCTTACCCATGTATTTTCTGTAGCAATGACTCGATTCTGCCATCGTAATGGGACAGCACCATAGAAAATATGTAAACACAAGAGCATAGTTTTCTCTAATAAAGCTTTGTTGACAAAATGGTAGGCTGGATTTGGCCCATGGGGCATAGCTTGCTTGCTGATTCCTGGTCTAAGTTCAGTTTAGCTCCGTATCCTACCCATTTGCAGACATGAAGCTAAAACTGTCTGATTCATGAAATGCCTTAATTTTGGATCTCTCAACTCTTCCTCTTCACTGTCTACAGGAAGTCCTTGGTTTCTCAATAATAGTAACTACACATTTTTCAATGTCCTGTAAGTTCAGTCTGGAAGAAAGATGTAGACTTTTCTATCTGTAATTCCTCCTTTCTTCTTTTGCACACACTTAAAGGCCTGTTCTGAAGGAAGAAACGAAGCAAATATTCTTTATCTCTGTAATGACCTGAAAGTAGGAACGTAAGCAGAACAAATTGTGAGTTTTCAGCACTCCACTCCTTTCAGCACGTTACGGGGAAATGTCTCTCCAGTATCACTGATCTGATTTTCCATGTGTGTGTTGACTGATCAGATAAGACTTTGTGTGAATGTAACTATTTATTTTGCTGTCTTTTTAATGCTGGGCTTACAGGACAATCTGAATTTCTTTTTTATGCAAGTGGGTAACATTTTCTAGATCTCAGGGAGTTCTTGTTACTAGATTAATAGGAAGTTGTGTGATATCCGCTGGATCTCCATGGGGTTGGAGAAGTTCCATTCTCTTCCCCCATCGTGGGAGTGGGAACCCGTGTAACTGAACTGCTGAGCTGTCACCAAAGCCTCTGATAGCTTGGTCTCCTCATCCATCAACTCAAATGAATCACGTGAGATAGCATTTAATAGGAAGTAAAGAAGTATTGCAATCACCTTCCTATAAACTAATGACTCGGTTCTCTTCATACAACATCAGCCTATTTCTCTCTCTCCACCCTTGTTGATCTGTATATTTTGACTGTTTCTTCTTTTCTTGCAGAGAAAATGCTTTTAAACTTCTCGTTTCCAGCAATTTTTCCTCTCATGTTACCTAATTCCTATCAGATGCTTTTTTAACCTTGGCTTTGCATCAGACTTTTTGTTGTAATTATGCATATGTTCAAATTCCCTTTAATGATTAACAGTCAAGGTTAAAACAGAATTGATGGGGGAAGAGCCTGAGCCCCTGAGCGACATGTTAATGTAACAGCTGAAGAATTATACAAAGAAGCCACCAGTTGCTATATTACTCCCTGAACCAGCCCTTGCTGTGGGGGTTGCTTAGTTCCAGGGTCAAAGTTGAGACACTCAGGTTTCCCTGGCTTTTGAAAATCCACACGCATCTTCCTGCCAGTGAACAGGAGGCCAAATGCAGAACCAAAATCAGCAACAGCCGCACTTTCAAACACAAAGCTTGAAGCCCAAACCATTCCATTCTCCCCGTGGGTAAAAGAGTCACTGAGGTCAAATGGGTTTCCTTTAGGCCCCGAGAATCTTAAGCTTTCTTGAAAGACATAAAAGAAGCTGTAGTATGAAAAGAATTCCATAAATAACAGTTATTAAAATGCCAGAAAATGGTTAAATGATAGTCATACAAAACAGAGCCCTTGTTTAAATTTTAAAACAAGCCGCCATCACCTTAATAGGAAAAACATGTGCTCGCTAAGCCCGTGGGTCCAATTCTGCTTTCAATGAAAACCTAGAATTTCTGCTTAAGTCAATGAAGTCTGTGTGTGGGGTGGGGGGGCGAGTGTTCTGAGGATGATAAAGAAGATAGAGATGGACAGAGGAGCAAATGTGTCAGGGAAAGGTTAGAAGCTGGAATGAAGGGCTACCCAGCAGTACCCACGGCACCAGTATGCCCAGCATCCCTCCTGTTTGGTCAACAATCATGCCTCCTGCTCTACTATTTTTAATATCAGACCCTAAAAAAAGGGTGTCCTATAATTTCTCAGCACCCCAAATCCCAGTTATATTACCCACCAATTTAAAGTTTTTAGAAAGGATCTCAAAAGGAACTCATTGTTTAAAGAGGGTTCTTATAACCATTTTGTAGGAACTATTCTCTTTCTGAATCGTAATCTGGGTTTTTTCTTTCACATTTTTGCTTGTTATCAATCAAGACATATTAATTAGGATGGTCAAGTCCAAGTAAGATAAAAACTTACGTTAGTTCAAAGAAAGAATATAGTTTGAAGGGGAGTCATTTCATTTCATCATAATAGCTATTATTGTATCAATTAATGCAACGAAAATCTACATTTTAAGAACTGATGTAAAAATAAGGAATATATGCCATCAAATATTCAGAACTGAAGCTACAAAGTACCCAACTCTTTCCGTAGATAAGTTGAAACAAGGAGCTTGATGGTTAGAAGATGGAAAGAGAGAGTGTCCTCTCAGCTGAGATTGGACAAGGAGTCGAGGTCTGGAACACAGTCAGACGATTCTCTCTCCAAATATCTGCTCTGCATCTTTCTGAGCACTAGGATCCCTGCTCTTGTGCTTTTTTTTTTTTTCCTTGGTTGGGGACATGGACACCCACAGTCCTAAGGTCCCATTTTTATCTCCTTTGGGCAAACAGCAAAGATGTCTCCTTCTTTCTTTCCCAATTTCAATTTTTATTTCTAGAGAGAAAATAAGAATTGGCCCATTTCAGGTGTTATATCTGAAGGACACTAAAAAAAAGCTTTCTGCCTTAACATGCAATAACTAAGCATTATGTTCATTAAGTCTTTGCATTTTGGCAGATATCGCTCTATTGGCAAATATTAAACAATGCAGTCTACCGTATTGGCTAAGGAAGTGGTGGAGCAGGGGACACAATTGCAGGACCAAGACACAGAACTGCAGGAGGCCAACTTTGCTGCTCAACGGGCATCTGTCTCTGGGGGGTATACAACCTCTCCAAGCCCAGGATCTTCAGATGGTTGTCAACGAGGCTTTTTGTCCCCAAAAGAGTTCTAACTATTAAATCTCAGACCAGTATCCAGAACTAGAAAGATAGCCATCAACACGTCACATGGAACCCACCTCTTCGATGTTTAATCATTTGTATTACAGGAGCTATCCCAAGGCAATATGAATATTCTCCTTCAGGATAAAGTCTAACAATTCTTACAATTCTTTGTGATCTGATCCATCTCATCTTCCACCGCCCACCTCAACTGGTCGCACTAAATCACTAGCCCTTACCTGAACCAGACCTGTGCTGACTGACTCTAAGCCTCAGGATTTAGATGTTAGGTTTCCTTTGTCTGCACTGTCCTCCCCTGCCTGCTTTTCAAAGCACATCCCTATGCATCTTGGGTGGCCTAGATCCTGTCACTCCCTTTGACTTCCTGTAGGAAGTGTGCAGTGCTTTCTCTAGCTTTACCCGTATCTGTTATCATAATCATAATCTTGCAATGCAATTGCTTACGAATCAGTGTCACATCTAATTTTCTTTCTATTCCTTGAGACAACAATGAACAGAATATAGAAAGAGTTTAATAAGTGCTGTTGAATAGAGAGATTAATTCTTTTGTTTCAAACTCTACTGCACTGAAGCATGAAAAGTGATTATCTTTCTCCAAGGTAGAAAAAAAATAAAGCCACAAAATTGTCAGGCCCAAGTTCATTTGAGCATATAAATGTCATTGGACAATAGACATTTTCATCAGCTATCCTCTGGAAGTCACAGGTGTTCCCAGGCCTTCCCTTCTAAGGATTTGGAACAGAACCCACCAGTCCTAGATGTAAAGTGCTCTTTCAGCTAAGAGGAATTTCCCTCTTGTTCTAACAAGTGTGCTCGGCCCTTGGAAACCTCGGCTCCCCAAATCTCATTGAAACAGGGAGCTTGCCGGAGTACACAGACGACAGACTCCCCCATGCATCTCTCTCCTGCAGTAGAAAGGAAATATTGCAGGGCTGGCCAGCACTCAGCTCTTCACTAGTATTTCCAACAGATGTTGACTACCTTTCTTCTTTTCATAATATGATTTAGATTAATGTGTTATGGTATTACTTAGGAAAAAATATTTTTAAGCTTTCAAAGATATACAAGCATATAAACATAGATGTGTTTCATATATGCATATATACATTTATATCTATATATATGCATCTGTGTGTATATATAGATATGGCTTGCATATGACTTTTTGATAAACTGATATTTTGACATTCCTGAAGTTTCTTGCTTTGTTTGTTTGTGTTTGTCCACACTTATAGCCTAGGATTAAACGTGAGACCTTTCAAATAATTGCTCTGAGATTTCTTTTGGATTTCATTACTCTAGGCAATTTGAGAACTTAGCATCTTTATAAGGTAAGCCTAAGTTCTTATAACACTTGCCTTGTCAGTCTGAAGAAATAAACAGCCCACTGCATTTCTAGAATGTTTCAAAACAATTTTCCTCTTCGACAACTCCAAAGCAATTATGTGGAAAATATCCCTCACCTCACAGTGTGTATTATATAAAAATCCTGAAGGAAAAAGAGCTTTAAAATATAATATATAAAATCAACTCTATGCATTTTTACAGTAAGTGATGCTGAATGATCATCCATTCTTCTAGACTCTTGAGAATAAAACTGTTTTCCTCTACAAAAAAATAGAAGACTTTGTTTCTCTAGGTAATATAATGGTAATTCCACCATCAAAGGAATGAAACTTTAGCTTTTTCACAGATATACAAACTAATTTTAACTTAAACACTCTAACATACATCATTCCATTCATTCAACTACATGATTTTGTGCAGGAGTTATAAGATCTCACGGCAGCCCCTGCAGTTATGGTTAAAATGTACAATGTGGTGGGGGGGGTTTGTTTGTTTTTAAGAGAGAAGGACAGTGAGAGAAAAGAGAGAAACAGAGAGAACCAATTTTTTATTGAGTTTTTCACATGGCTTTCATTGCTCTGACGCTTAGTTTGTGTACGTGGGTGCTGGGGTTTGAACCCATGTATTTGGGCATGCCAGGCAAGTGCCATAACCGCCGAGCCACCACTCCAGTCCCTAAAATATACAATCCATAGCAAGATCATGGCTTTTAAATAATTATACTTAATGAGCAAATGTTAGACATACTGAGAATAGTTGTAAGACCAAGGATTTTGTGAGAGTCACACAGAGGCACGGACAATAGGCGCATTGGGGGTGTTTAGAGAAGTCCAGGAGACTGGAGCAAGGGAGCTCCGTGCTGGCCCCTGAACTGGATTGAAGGGTGGGGAGGCTTCTGAAAAAGTCAGATGAAACAGAGCATGCATCCCAAAAGGAACAGCAAAAACAAAGGTGCACGCAAAGGAACAAAATTCACATCGAGGACTGAGATGAGAAATGTCAAAAAGCAATTTACTCTGAGTGTTGTGGTGCACGCCTATAATCCTAGCGACTCAGGAGGCTGAGACAGAAGGTTCACAAGTTCCTAACCACCCTCAGCAAGGCCCTAAGCAACTTTGTGAGACCCTGTCTAAAAATAAAAATAAAAAGGGCTGGAGATGTGGCTCAGTGGTTAAGCATCCCTGGGTTCAATCTAGTTAATCCCCCCCCCCAGAAAAAAAACTGAATTTTATTGTATGATAAAAAGGATTGAATTGTTACTTTTAAATTATATTTATCATTTTTGAATGTAGGGAGGGTGAATATACCTACATAGCCCATTGCAGTAATAAAAAAAAAAAGAACAAAATAGCAATTCATGAATCAGATGTTGCTTTTCCCAAATTTTTAATTAATTAACAATATTTTAAAAATTGATTAATTCAAATGCAAATCCAAAGGCTTAGTTTTTCATTAAAAATTTAAAAATCCAGCAACAATCAGTAGTTTCCCATGAACACAATTGACTAGAGCTTTGTAGAAGTTCCTGCTTAATATAATCCCCACCCCCTCCCCGTTGTTTCATAAGGCCCAGGGTAGCCAAATGGCCCAACAAATACTGTTAGATAATGACCTCACTTGACCTCAATTCACCATTGGAGAGAGCATGTGCAGGAAAATAGTGATGGAACACACTTAGTGTGAGCAATAATGCAAGTTATGGAGAGTATCTAATACCATGATAAAGAGTCTGAATTTAATTAGTGGAAATTTGGAGAAAAAAGATCTTAGGAATAACATAGTCAACATGATATTTTAAAGAATTGCTTGTGGGGGCTGGAGGGAAGGCTCAGCAATTACAGCGCTTGCCTGGCATGCATGAGGACTCAGGTTTGAATCCCAGCACCACATACACAACAAAGTGTCCAAGCAGTGAAGGCTACATGAAAAACTAAATAAAATTGATTCTCTCTCCCTCTCTCCTAAAAAAAAAAATAGAATTCCATGTGGGCCCAGGGAGGGTGTCTTGCAATATAAAAAGAAGAAGCCATTAACAATAATAACATATAATAACAACAAAGCAACACCGATAGAAGTTTCCATTTACTGAGTTTTACTGTTTTCAGACAGAATTAAAATTCAATACACATTTTCCTCAACTGTTTGAATTCTAGCTCCACCTCCTACTGGCTCTATAACTTTGGATAGACTATTTTAGCTCTCTCAGCCTCAGTTTACCATCTATAAAATAGTACATAACACAAACATACACTCATGTATAGCATATGTATATATAAATCTTACTATATATACATACATATGTATGCATGTGTGTGTGTGTGTGTGTGTGTGTGTGTGTGTGTAAAATTTGTTAACATCCAATGGGTTAACCCAAAATAGTGAACTGTTAAGAATAGTGCTAAGAATAGTAACTGACACACAGAAATAGCTTGGATAATAGAAGCTATAATTTTTCCTTTCTGTTTAAATTTTTTGGATTTTTTTAAAAGGAGGAAAACTCAAACATGGAATATGTCCTTATTTTGTCGCTGGGATAAGACTATGCAAGGTACCATAAGTTTTTAATGTTCTTGTCACTGCACTCATCCCTGTCTACTCAGGCACGGGCCCAATGGTGACTTAAGAATTTGGCCTGGGATCTTGGCTCTTCATAACTTATGTGGGGCTTCTAAGATCCCTCGATCTATCAAGCCACTCCTTGAGGATGAAATTGATAAAATCACAATGTGAACATATGTTCAACAGGCAGATGGAGTTGGCTAATTACATTGCATAAAGATTCTGACTTAGATGGCCTTATTATAAATATTCTGGGCAAAAATTTCACAAAGAAGACAATTAAGTATCCATATGAGCTTCAGCCCCCAAGGGCTCTCATTGTCAATTTGAACATAACCTGGGCGGGGTTGTCTACTCTAGATACTGTAACTCTGACTCTTACACAATTACTTCATTCTCAAATTTGGAAGATATTAATTTTCTCATTTCATGAAAGAGGAAGATGATGTTCAATAATATTAAATATTTTGCCCAAGGGAAACAGCTATTACACAGAAGTGATTGTGTAAGCATTATTTGGCTTCTCCAGGGAGTAAAGACAGAGCTACATTATTTATTCCCCCCATAGATCTCTCCGTGTCTTACCAGTTTTGCTTCTCCTTCTCTCTTTCCTTTCCCCCTCCCCACATATCTATGGTTCCTCTAGATTATGTGTTGCTTCAACTTTGGTGAGTCTAGTACATGAGCTTGTCCTTTTACCCAAGCCTAGGTTTTACTGTAACCTCCACAGATGAGGAAAAACATTTGACCCTTAAGTTTCTGGGTTTGGCTAATTTCACTCTGCATAATTTCTTTCATTACCATCCATTTCCCTTCAAAGACCATAATATTGTTGTTTCCTATAGCTGAGTAGAACTCCATTATGTATGTATATGTATGCATATATGTATTTATGTATGTATATGTGTGTGTGTGTGTGTGTGTGTGTACACCACAGCTTTTGGATCCATTCATCCAATGAAGGACATCTGAGTTGATTCCATAATTTAGTTATTGATTATAAATTGAGCTGCTATGAACATTGATTTTGCTGTGTCACTATAGTGTGCTGATTCCAGCTCTTCTGGGGAAGTACCCAGGAGAGGGATAGCTGAGTTGTAGACAGTGGATCCATCCCTAATTTTTTGAGTAGCCTCCACATTGCTTTCCAAAACAGCTGTACCAGTCTGCATTTACACCAACAGTGTGCTAGTGTTCCTGTCTCCCCACATCTCCTTCAGCATCTGTTATTGTTTATATTCTTCATCTTTGTCAATCTGATTGGAGTGTGGTGAAATCTTAATGTAGTTTTGATTTGCATTTCTCTGATTACCAGTGATTTAGAACACTTTCTCATGTTTTCATTGGCCTGCTCAATTTCGTCTCTTGAGAAGTTTCTGTTTAACTCTCTGACCCATTTATTGATTGGATTGGATGTGGTTTTGATATTAAGTTTTTTTGAGTTTTGTAGATTTTTGATATTAGTCCCCTCTTGGAGGATTCACAGGGCTTGATTACCTCCCATTCAATAGTTTCTCTCTTAACAGTTTTGACCAATTCTTAGGCTGAGCAAAAGCTTTTTAGTTTAATGTCATCCAACTCATAGATTCTTGACTTTAATTCTTTCACTTTGAGAGCCTTGTTGAGAAAATCATTACCTGTTCCCATATGATGGAGTGTTGGTCCTAACTTTTCTTCTAGAAGTTATATGGTAGCTGGTTTAATTTCTAGTTCCTTGATCATTTTTTATTTGATTTTTGTGGAAGGTGAGAGATAAGGATCTAATTTCAACTTTCTGCAAGTGGTTGTCCAGTTTTTCCAGCACCATTTGTTGAATAGGCTGTCCTCCATGTTATAGTAGACCCACTTTGTCAAATATCAGATATTTAAAGATTTGTGTGTTTGTCTCAGAGTCTTCTATTCTATTCCATTGGTCTTCATGTCTATTTTGACACCAATACCATGCTCTTTTTGTTACTGCAGCTCTATAGTATAATTTCAGAACTGGTACTGTGAAACCTCCTATCTTGTCTTTCCTACTTAGTAATATTTTCGCTATTCTGGGTTTCTTGTTCTTTCAAATAAATTTGAGAATGCTTTTTCTATATCTGTAAAGAATGTCATTGGTACTTGATGGGGATTTTATTGACTCTATATAGCATTTTTGCCAGAATGACCATTTTAATTATATTAACTGTGAAAGCTGAAAACATGGAATGTCTTTCCAACTTTTCAGGTCTTCTTCAATTTCTTCAACGTTCAATAATTTTCATTATAGAGGTATTTTATTTCCCTTGTTAAATTGATTCCAAAGTTATTGTTTTTTTAATTTGAGGATATTTTGAATAGGACCACTTTCCTGATTTCTTCAGCTGTCATATTATTGTTAGTGCATTGGAAAACTATTAATTTAGGGGTTATAATTTATTAATTTATGATCTTATAGCCTGACACTTTGCTAAATCTGCTTATAAGCTCAAGCAGTTTTCTGGTGGGACTTTTTGGGTCTTCCAGATATAGGATCATGTCATGAGCAAAAAGGGATAGTTCTTCTCTTCCTATTCTTATCCTTTTGATTTCCTTTTCTTGCCTGATTGCTCTGGCTAGCGTCTTATGGACTATATTGAATAATAGTGGTGAGAGCAGGCAACCTTGTCTTGTTCCTGAGTTTAATGGAAATGATTTTTTGTAAGAATTGTATAGTCAGGATCATAGAACAACAGGAAGAAGATAAATAGCCCACTACTTGAATCAGATGGTAAGCTTTCTCAGGTCTACTTACCATCAGCCCTGCTTTATTTCAGATCACTGCTCCCACTCAAGTTGTCAAAGGAAAATGAGGACAAAATCATGGCATTCCTTCCAAATGTTTCCCGTGGTTACCATAGAGGTGAAATCCAAACTTTCCAACGTGATAGTCAGGTCTGCCCATAGTCTCATCCAACTGACTATGCCTTTGCACTCAGTTGTGTTCTTCCTGATTTCTATATCCATGTGACTTCATTTACCTTGCTAACTTTATAGTGTCCTCTCCTTTATTTGACCTATCAAAAACTTACCCATTCTTCAAGAAGTTTCCCTCAAACGAGTTCTTCACTCTCTACCCCTTTGTTCCCAAATCCTGTTAAAGGGATCATCTTCTCTCCCTATCATCCACAGAATCCCCATCAGAACAACCTTAACAGTCATGAGATGTTTATGGACAAACTCACCAACTTGCTCACCACTACTCTGCGACCGTGAGCATTTTAACAATGGCAAAAGATTCCAGTCCTCTCTACTTCCTGGGAATCTCTGTGCACTTTGTTACACATAGCCAGTACACAATAAATTTGATAAATTAGCTGAAATTAGCTATGGAATCTCAGGTGCTGCTAAACATAGACTATAAAAAGAGAAGGACTCTTTTAGTAGAACAGGAGTAAAAAGACACATCTGGATCTTCTAATACTTGATCTCAGTAAGATTTAAATACATATTTCAATACTTTTTAGGTCCTTAGATAGGTTTTCAAAGTCAGTGATGATTATCTCTAAGTTTTTAACAATGAAAGGATAAGACCTAATGATAAAAGTTTCATATATGACTTGTCATTTAATTTCATTTCAGTGGAATCACATTTTATCTGCATGATATAGGTACATGGGTGTGTGTGTGTGTGTGTGTGTGTGTGTGTCTGCACATTAATAGGTAAAATGGTAGTTATGACTCACATGAGTATAAGATGACAAAACAATAAAAATGTGGAAAATTGTGCACCTATGAGTAAATTGACTGGATCAGATGAATAAATATTTCAAAAGACATTTCCAGAAATGTTTCCTGTGCTAAAAGGAACACATTGAGCATTCATGTGCAGCCATCTATCCTTCTAGGCAAGTCTGAAGGTGGGATTAGGGAAGGGAAGAAATAACCTATAATGGTAAATAAAAAGATGATTAAAAGTTCAATTTTGATTCAAAAGAGTCAAGTAGAAAATAAGTTATAGGTAGTTAAAATAACTCTCCAGTACCTATGAAATCTTCATTTGTGCCAGGTTCATGATGCATAGGGTTATGAGTTTACAAAAGGGGTGGTTCCCCATATTCAGTCCCAAATCTAAATGTTACATAGACCCTAAAAGAGTAAAGCATTCTTCAAAGTGTGCTTGTATTACAAATTTTAAAACATGTCTTTTTGCAATTTTAATAGAGTTCCTCTTTTTCTTATATACTTGAACCTCATTCTGATATACAAGCCAGGCAATGGCCAAATGTGTCTTAACAAAAATAGAATCTGGCTCTGAAATCTAACATGGCAGCAATTAACCCAAACTGCACACTAGACAACTTCACCTGACCATAAATAAATCTTTGTCATTTGCTTTAAAAAGCAACAACTGATAGCTAATAAAACTGGATATGTACCCAACTATAAACATTAGTTGTTTATCCAGCTATCATTAGCCTTCTTGCTTTGAGCTACATCATCTGGGTCTTGCAGGCTTCATTGGCCATATCTCTAGATATCCTGAGGCAGCCATGGCCTTACTTTTATCCCCACATTGTCTTCCTACCTCTTATTTATTTATTAATTTTCCACATTTTTATTGATGTGTTGTCCTCTTATTTATCTATAATAAAGGATAGAGAAAACAAATTTTCCCACATTATTTGACAATGGTGATTATCCATTCCTAAAATGATCTCCTGCTACTTAACCCCTAGCTCAGCATATGCCTGGAGACTGCCAGTCATCTGTAAATTATGTTCTACAAAGTACTAGACCTGTCGAATGCTCCATTAGACTGCAGTCTAGTAATGTAGTGTTAGCAATTGCTCAACCTGGAATGTTCTCATAAGGAACGTTCTCATCACTGAGAATCTGAGAAATCCTTCCACATGCAAAAACTGAATTCATTTCATTTTGTGTGCTAGGTATTGAACACAGGACCTCACTGAGCTACTTCCCCAATTCTTCATATTTTTATTTTGACTCAGGATCTCCCTAAATTGCCCAGGCTGGCCTTGAACTTGTGATCCCCCTGTCTCAGTCTCCCAAACAGCTGGGATTGCAGGTGTGTACTACCGTGCCAAGCTCTTGGTCTTATCTGATATCTTTCAAGCATATTTGACCATAGCACTCTCTTTTCATTTGAATGATTCTTTCTTCCTTTCCTTTTAGAGATCACTTGTTAATATCCTGGGGATATTTGTGTTTTTCAGATCACATACTGGGAAACACTGATCTCTGTTGAGGCTAGTCACTCCAGTTAGATGCTGAGCATTCTCATGTTCTCCCTTCCCTAAATCAAGTTCAATCTACTTTCTTTCCCAAAGAATCTTGGCAGGATGAACATCCTTATATGAGACACCTTAACTTTCGCTTTCCTGACTTCCTGTATTCAATCTCTCAGCAAGGTTTCTTCTTTCTTCCTCTCTTTCTCGTGACCCATATTGATCTTGAGCCCTCATCCTCTCAGGGTGGCCTTATGGTTAAGGTGGCTGTGCTCTTAGAGAAGCTATTCTTATCCACTCCTCAGGTTCAGGCTGCCATGGAGGCCCAGCTCCTCCACATACTTTTCTGATGCCCCCACCCTAAGCAATCATGACTTTACTTGAATACCTATAAGCCATTCAGTTCCACCAAAGCTTATGCCTCATCGTTCTCTATTTAGGAGAGTGAAGGGCTGACCTAGGCATCCCAAGAAGGTTATACATTTCTTGATGCACTAGGTTTTTATTTTCTGTACTTCAAAAGGTCTACACCAGTGTTGGGCATATCTGTGTTTGTAGAAGATAATAACTGGTTAATAAGAAAACCAACTTGGGAGGAGCATTAAGCTCTCACATTTAGCATGCTTTGCTTTTTCCTAGACAAGTAAGCTTCATCCCTCTTGAGATACTCTTCTAGGCAAGATCAAACTAGAGGCCAGAGGCCAATTGAATAAAAGGAAGTCCCAGAGATTTGGTGCTGAGAAGAGCTTCACACAAGAACACCCAGATTGACAACACTACTGGCCCCCGTTTCCTCAAGGGTGATGAAATTAACAACCCCTGAAACCAGGAGCAAAGCTAGATTTAGAACCAGAGTTAAGAGCATCAGGAATTAATCTGGGAGATTCGTGGGGATCCACAGAAAACTCACATATTTTGTACACTATTTTGAAAGATGAACTGTTTTGCTCTCAAAATCTATTGAAAGTTCTAATTGTCCTCTTTAGGCATTTCCAGGATCTTCATTGCCCATTGGTCCTGAGGCCTGTGACTGATAGCAATGTTTCTCTTCTAAGCCCATGGGTATATCAGCTTTGGGCCAGAAGAAGACTAATGATTTTTAATCTCTGAAAGTCTCTTTCTCACCATTTTCCTTTAACAGTGAATATCTGAGCTCTAATAACTGCTTTATGACCAAAGTTCTGACAATAATTGTATAAGAAACATTGCAGGTTGGTTGAACTCTTGTACTGAAATGTCTTGACTTCTTTGACTCAGAGATTAAACTCCTCAAAACCATCAGGATTCCAACAAGAAAGGATCTTACAATTAAAAATGACCATTTACATTTCCAGTTAATCAAGGTTTCACAATTTTCTGATTTTTTTTGTTCCTCCCCCAAAATTCATTTACCTATTTTGTGCCAGAAATTACCCTCAGTGGTGGAACTGCAACGTTTAATGCAGAACATTCTCAATCCTTAGCTCACAAATAAAAGTGCACCAACAAAACAGAGTAAAGTCAAACCACAGGAAAACTCCAGATGTTCAACGATTTGTAATCTACAAAAACAGTAATTTCTATTACTTAGCTTAATAAAAGTGCTTATATTTTAAATCTTTGATAAATATGTGTGAAATGTCCTGGTGCTGTTAGGAATGGCATGTCAGTTGCCTTTGGAAAAAGCAGGGAAAATTCTGGAAAACCCTTTCCTAAGAAGACAAGAGGAAAGAGCACTCCAGGAATGAGAAATAGCAGGTGCAAAAGGGTGACGTGGGGAGCAGCATTCCTGTTGAGCATGGCTGGGCAGCAGGGGTGAGCAGACCAGGGTGAGATGCCGGCTGAGGAAGCAAGGCAGGCTGAGAACACTGGGTGCCATGAGAAGAGGTCTTGCTTTGTTCCAACAGGAAGTAGGGAATCACCGGAAGGTGTGAACAGACCAGGAGCATTAGCAAGTGTGTTTTTAAGAGACTTTTCTGAAATAATGTTCTGGGTAAATTGAGACTAGGAATGAAGACCCCATGACAATGGAGCAAAGTGAAAGAGGGTGTGAGGAGGGTGGAAATTGGTCTAGAGAAGAGGGCAGATGATGAAGCAGGATCAAAGGAAAGGGAGACTCATCAGTACATACTCCAAAGAAGCGGAAGACAGGATGAGAGGGAACCAAGAAGGCAAAGAGAGTTCCGTATGACTGCCAGGCAGGAGCAGCTATCTAATTTGTGAGACCTGGTGAAAAGAATGAAATTATCTAAAATTTATTAAGAATTTAGAGGGGCTGGAGCCATGGCTCAGTAGTTGGAGCGCTTGCCTGGCATTCATGAGGACCTGGGTTCATATCCCAGCACCACGTACACAACTAAGTGCTGGAGAAACAAAGGCCAGTTGGAAAAATTTTAAAAAGTCTCTCACTCACTCTATCCCTCTCTCTTACGAGAGAGAGAGAGAGAGAAAATTTCAAGCTGGTGACAGGTCAGCATTAAACCAAGTGTGGTGCCCAGGCAACTGCCCAGTCCACATATCCATGACCCTGGCCCTGCTCTGTTTCTGATTGAAGTGCACTTAATGGTGGAGCTGCTAAATAGGATCCAGAAGATGAGAGACCAAGTGGATGTGGGAGGAAGCAAACAAGATTCCATAGGACACGTTGATTCATCTAATTGGGAAATTAGTATAAAGTGGTGATCAAAACAAGAACCTTGGACTCAGACAGATGTGGGTTTCCCAAGTCACGCTGGTTCCACCTGTAAGCCATGACATCTTGGGAGTTACCTATATTTAATGTGCTTTAGTTCCTCCTCTGTAAGTGTCTCAGAGATAAGAGGATGAAATGCAACCATATTTTCAAGTTCTTAGTCTAGTGCCCGACACATGCTGCATGCGGGCCAGACGTAAATGGCACCCATTATTATTAATGCACCCAGCAGACTTTGGTGGAGTCCAAAGCAATGAACAGGCACTCAGTCACCAAGGCACAGAAAGCTCAAGGTAGCAGTGAGGAAGGGAAATGGAT
Source organism: Aplodontia rufa (assembly GCA_004027875.1). NCBI lineage: Eukaryota > Metazoa > Chordata > Mammalia > Rodentia > Aplodontiidae > Aplodontia > Aplodontia rufa. Next base: position 43,705 of record PVKS010008961.1, on the reverse strand, counting down.
AGTAGAACATAGGCCGGAGCTGGAGGTAACATTTGATAGGGAAGAGAAGGAGAGGAAAAGTGAGATAAAAAGAGATCTGGACCTGACACAAGCAAAATCTTAAAGAAATAAATTGCTAATGGTGGAGTTTCATAATAGAAAAAGGCCTAAGACAGGACTGTGAGGAAATACTTGTGGACAGGATCTCCCAGTCAGCCGGTCATTTACTCCATCAATAGGCCCCACAGGCTCTGCTCCCTAGAGATACGCTATAAAAGTTCCAGATGTTTCTTTTCCCCCCTAGTCATTTCTGTGCAATTTTCTAGCATGTTTACAAAATTATAAAAATCGGACTCTGCTTCTAAGAGAAATTGGTATCTGATTAGTTTTACAGCACTGCACAATCCCCACATTTCAGGGAAAGTTGTCCACTTTTCATTTCATCAAGAGTATCAAGTGGTGAATCTTTTATGAAATTAAACAAATGTCACTATTTAAAGGTTGATTCCCTTTTATGACCATCTAACTTCAAACATGACCCTCAAATTGCAAGATGCAATTTTAATTTGATTTTCTGAATCACCTTAATGGCTCATGAATAGGTTCATTTTGTGAAAATCAAAGGAAAAAGGAACAAAAATTTTCTAATGCGTTGCTGATCCCTTTGAGTTTACATAAGAACATAACTCAGGACTCCACTCTGAAATGCCCTATTCTGCTTGAGTTCTTCAATTATGCAACTTCATAGTCTTCTGGGTCCTTTAGTGATTTAAGCATCTGGTTTTCAAGTTATGTGATTTTTTCCATGAATAATAAAAATTTTAAGTTAAGTATCAGTTCACAAAATTCATAAACTGAATGGGAAAACTTTGATAGGATTTGAGTAATATTTTCCACCCAATGACTGCAACAGTGGCTGGGTAAAATATGACCAAAAATAATATGCAAATTAAAAGCACATGGCTGGATCTTTAGCTTGAGGTGGAAACAGATGTTTTAATTGATTTTATTGACAGCAGTTCAAACCCACAACTCAAACCCTCTGCCATACTCCTCATCTGAGCATATGATTTTTGCCCAAGCAATAAATACCAAAAATGAACTCTTCGAATTTTTCTGCCCCACCTCCTAAGAATCTGATAGCCAAACATATCTGGGATCTTCTGCTTCCATGCCACCTTATCAGCAAGCATTCCCCTGATCTTATCTAAAACTAACAACCCTACCACCACTGTCCTCTACCTCTGACAATTTCTTTTTTTTTTTTTTAAAGAGAGAGGGACAGTGAGAGAGACAGAGAAAGAGAGAAACAACTTTATTTAGTTTTTCACATGGCCTTAGTTGCTCCAACACTTAGTTGTGTACGTGGTGCTGGGGTTTGAACCTGGGTCCTCGTGCTTGCCAGGCAAGCGCCGAAACCCCTGAGCCACCACTCCAGCCCCACCTCTGACAATTCCTACCTAGCTAGCTGACCACCTTCTTCTCTCTAGCACTTACCATTCTGTAGCATGCTCTGTGTTTGGCTTATTTAAGAAATATTGTCTGTCTCTGCCAACAAAGTATTTTGTTCATTGCTGAATGAATGCTGAGCACAAAGGTAGTTGCTCAATAATTATAGTTGGACACAGGAACAGTTGGCCTTCAAAATAAGAGAAAAATATACCTTTATTATTTCTCAAGGGCTAACTATGGATCCCAGTTTTCCTTTCAGCCTCTGGAAACTGCATTAGTGATGATCTCCACCACTTCCTTTATTCGGTATTTTTCTCTCTAGCAGAGCTTCTATCCATTCATAATTACATACACAGTGCCCAACTTGTACCTTATTGTTGAGTGTGTGACTTGTATGGTGGCTCACCCTGAGCTCCCTTCTGCATCGCATTCCTTTCTGTGCTCCTCATGATCACTCAGTGACTTCTTCAGCTTCCTCACTTCCCCTTGCCTTCCACTTATTGCCTGACTCCATCCATAACCTTGAGTTAACCCAAATGTCTGTATTCTTGAAGATCTTGAATGAAGAACATCATACGTATAATTAGATCAGTATCAAGTTCAAGATGGTCCAACATATGGATGCTCAAAATTCACACTAAGATTTTATGAAAGGTTGTGTCTTTCTTTCCTTTTTTATGAAAGGTGGTATCTTTCCTTCCTTAAAAAGCTTTTTGCTTTTTTTTCCCCCCTCATTGGTCTATTTTCTCACCTCTCCATCTCAACATTAATGAATCTGCCTCACACCATTGGACAGGGTTTCCTCATCTCCCCCACCCACTTCTTTAAAAGACTGGTTGCATTAGAGGCCCCAATTCTTCACCAGTCCCCTCTATCACATTCTGCCATGCACCTTTGTTTTCCTTCTGTTCTGACTCTAACCTTGACCATGGAACTTAATCAACCAAGAAAATGCTATCAGATTTATACAAGTGAAATGTATGTGTGATTGGGCTCTTGCTTTCTCATCTGCCACCACCATGAAAAGATGCCTGAATCAGGCTGCTGGAGGATGAAGGACAAGCACCCTAGCTGCCTCCACCCTTTGAAATGTATACCCATCACCAGACACAAGAATGAGCTCAGGCCAGTAGACAGAACACCCCGGAACCCAGTCTGCCTCTGCTCCCATCTTCTGCTTCTTCCCTCCTTGCTCAATAGACAAAGGTTCCCTCGGGGAGTCATTTGTTCACTCCTCCCTTACCAGGGACTTTGCTCCTTGGACTTTCCGCTCTTTTCTGCATCAACCATCATTCCACTCAATTATCAGAATTGTACAAATAGATTCTACTTTCATCAGTAGTAAATTAAAACAAAAAAAAGTTCCCTCAAAGCAACACACTCTCAAATACGGCCTCCTCTCTCCCTGACCCTCTCCGATCCGTGTTTCTGCCCTCCCGTTCACTCCTCACCTCCTTCCTATCTGATTTCACCCTCCTTGCTCCTCTCCTCTGAAACTGCTATTGTTATTCTCCCCAGTGAATTCCTTGTTGCCAAAATCAATGAACACTTGTCTGTCCTCATCTTCAATTCTGAGAAGCTCCGGAGAACACTCCCTTCTTCCTAGAACACTTTCCTCTCTTTGGCTCTTCTCTTGCTTCCTTGTTGCCAACTGGTCTTGTTCTCCTTTGCCAGGGACTTCTTTTCCACCCAAGCCCTAAGGTTTGCAATCTGGCCCCTTTTCTCTTCCCTGGATTTGCTGCTTGGGTGATCACAGCATTCCTATGGCTTTAACCAATGCACTTGTGATGGCAGATCGCAAGTTCACACCCCTACCCCAAACTCCTCTGCAGAACTTCAGGCTTGTAATTTTAAATTCTTACTCTATATGTCTACTTGAACATTCCAAAGGCATGTCAAGTTTAAAGTGTGCACAGAACTACTCCTGATTCCCACCTCCACCTTCCCCAGCCTCTGCCCAGGAGTACAAGCTAAAACTACACCGTTAGTGGATTGGTAGAGGTGGGGTGGAAGGAATCTGTGATTCCTCTCTCTTCCTGTGCACCTTCCTTTCAATTTCTGTGGTTCCCAGGTAATTCCAAGACATCATCATTTCTTAAGGGGACTGCTTCAAAAGATTTATACGAGGTCTTCCTTCCCCTGATGCTATGATTCTCTGCACAGCAGTAAAAGTAACCTTTTAGAAATTGTAAACTAAAATACATTATTTTCTTGCTTGTAAAATATTTCTTCTGGTTCTCCTGGGAAATTCAGAGACACTTCTTTGGCTTACCAAAGCAGGGATGAACTCTGCAGTCACCTCTCAAATGCCAGTCCCTCTTCTCCTTGCACCAAAGCCACAGTGGCTTTTTTTTCAAGTTCCTCGAATCAGAAATCTATTATCTGCCTTAGAGTGGCATTCATGCTGCTCCTTCCATTTGTCCCAATTTCCCTTTGTACCTATTAGTTTATGTTCATAACAGAATTTACAGCTGATTTTTAGTGAGGTCCCCTCTGCCTATCCTATCTAGAGTAGAACTCCTTAATCTGTATTCTTTATTCTGTATATTCTGGTAGCTTGCTTATTTTTATCCCAACTCTATATACTAAAATTACTTCTTTACTTATTTAACAAATACTGATTAAATGACTACTATATGTCAGTCAATGGGATAAGCATATTAAGATACTAAGTCAGACAAAATTCCCTGCCTACGTGCAATACAAATTCCAAGCAGATATCAATAATCATAAAAATATATTAGTAATGATAGAGTGTTACAAGTACAATGGACAAAAACAGAGCAGACATAAGAGAAGCAAGGTGGGAAGATGGAGAAGTTGCATTCAAATATGGCCATTAGAGTCATCTCAGACAGGTGGTATTTAAATAAGGCTGTAAGGTAGAGATGGAGTTAGCCAGAGAATCTGAGAAAGTGTGTTCCAGGCAAAGGGAACACCCAGCGCGGAACAATCTTCACTTATACACAATCTACAATACGGTGGAGAAGAGTTTCAAGTAAAATAGCATATACATACTTCATAAATATTAGTACCTTCTACAAAAGAAAAGAACAGAGCCAAAGAAAAGTTGAAAAGATATAGTAGGTAAAGTTTAATTTATGTTGAAAGATTAGTGAGAACCTATCATGCTATTAATAAAGACCATAATGTTGACAGTGTGTTTTAAGGAAATCTGCTTTATCTATGACCTCAAAATTTAGTAAGTATTATGCAAAATTTTACCAAATTGCAGGTGTTCCCTTTCCCAACTCTCTCCGGGCCAACTGTGCAGGGTTGTGATGCTGGATCCAACACATCATTCAGCATCGTCCTCTCTCTCCCCTGTCACTTGCTCTTAGGAAACTACTTTGAGACTCTAATAGTATTTTGAGAGAGAAGGGGCAGTGTAGCAGAGGTGGGCATTTGGAGGCCTTAACCGTTGTGTGCCAACAGGACATGCTTGCGTCCTGTCGGGTGAACTCAGCTTCCACTTGATGAGTGCCTGTGGAAACACCTGAATTCATGGTTCCCACAACCGGCTGATGCTGAATGCCACGGTGGAGATGGCTCAGAAAGAGGTAGCTTTGTGTTTAGTCTTTGTGAGATCCCAGAAATAATCTAGGCTCTCCTCTTTAAAATAAAATTCTAAAACAAAAAATATTACTTGCTGAGAAAAATATGACTTTGCTCCAAAATTCTTTGAAGTTTGTCACAGGCTAATAATAAATATATCTTTCACAGATACTGTATCAGTTGGTAAGGTCATTGCTATAGTAAATAACGCCCACTCCTCATAGTGTAACACAGACAAGATTTAGTTTTCTTTCCCATTGTTATGTGGTCTATTTGGTGATAACAAGAGAAGGAAATTCTATTCTAAGCACCTCCCATCTTTGACACCAGTGAGTCCCTAGACACCAACCCATTCACACAGAAGCTAGGGAAAAAGGAGTTTGGGAAGATTTTGTGGGCTATACACATAGGTGATATACATCATATCCACCTATCCATCCAATCGAGTAGAAATATGTCACCTAGCCATACATAACCACAAGGGAGACTGAGAAAATGTCATCTAGACGTGTGACCACAAAGATGAGAATATTAATATGGACAAGTTGTAGCAGCTACTGGCAAATACCTGGGCTCATTAGATCTAATGGGTCATAAAAGCTCTGGTGACAACATCTTGATTAGATTCTCATTACATTACTCTTCTTACACAACTCTGAGCACTGCCAAGTCAAAAGATATCATTTCATTCAGGTTCTATTTGTAATGACGGGTAAAGGCTGCAGATTGCTGACCACACTACGTACAGAATAACATCTTTCCCTGGGCCTCAAGCCCAGTGTTCTATCAGCACAAACACAATCTTTCATCACAGTTCCATTATAAATCTTTGGACCTTTCAGTGCCACTCTCTTTCTCATCCCTGCCACTTTTTACTTCTAACAAAACATAAGTCCTATTATAAATGATTTCCTCCCAAACTCTCCTGTAAAGCCCACTTTGTTAATGCATCCCTCTAAGGACCTCCTTGCCAACCCCTTGAAGAATGCCCTCATGAATGTATGTTCAAGAATGAATCAGCCTGAATATATCCCGAAGATATTCCCTCTACCTCAAACTGTCCTTCACCTCACGTTTTCTTCGATTAATCACTAATACACACGTATTTTTTTCTCCCCAAGAAAAACTTGCTTTCCAACTCAGTTTCACTCCACTCATGTAGGGGCTGCTAATTCTCTCATCCAACACTTCTACAAGGATGAGAGTAGGAAAAGGTATGGAGGGTAGGAAGTGGGTGGATAAATATAATTCCTTGATGCCCATTGCTACTTTTGCAGTGTTGCTGGTCCTGCTCCCAAGAGCAAATATATCTCTTTGAGACCCCTCATGTTTGTCCCCATTAAATATTCTATCTCTCTCAGTAATTTCAGACAATTGTCACCTTGAAGAACTTGTGTGACTCTGCTTAATATATGCACATATCTGTTTTTATGGATATCTCTTTCTATGAATTTCATGAATATATGCGTTTGTTCAGCCACTGAGCTGAAGGCCTCTTATCCAGAGAAACTAGTATGGGATACATTTGGCCTAAAAGTGAGAGTGTGGTCTACCATCTGAGACATGATAAATAACACAGGATGACTCATAGAAATTTTGTCAGCTTAACAGAAGACTGGGTTGTGTCAGTTCAGGTCCTCCAAGAAATACATGCCAAGATGGGACTAAACATGTAAGAGACTGGGAGAAATGCTCTATGAAGAATAAAAATGAAGGAAACACAAACAGACAAAGAGTTTTCAGACAACAGTGCAGGACTGAAATCCATGCAAGAAAAGTGGAAAGAGAATTGGATAGGTAAAGATTCTGATCGTGGGGCTGGAGTGGTGGCTCAGCACTTGACGGGCATGTGCAAGTACATGGATTCAAACTCCAGCACCATGTACACAAAAAAGGCTCTGAGCAACAAAGGCCACATGAAAAACTGAATAAAGTTGATTCTGTCTTTCCCTCTCTCTCTCTCTCTCTCTCTCTCTCTCACTGTTCCTCTATCTTTAAAAAAAAAAAAACTCTGATTATGATGAAATTCTGGAAAATCTTCATCAGGCACATAGGAAGACCTTGCGTAAAGTTTGTCCAGGAGGAAACTCCCATTTCTTACAGTGTTGGACTAGATCTAGTACATCATCATGCTTGGTCATTGGATAAAGAACAGCTATAAGGAATGATAGCCTTAGTGTGGATGCCATGCTAGATCCCTAATTAGAGGCAACTGGAGGCTGTTAAGCTACATTGCTCCTTGAAGCAGCTTTCCTGGTGGGAAAGGTGAGATATATCAGGTCTTCCCAAATTCTTGTGTCACTTCTATTTGACTATCACAATAGTAAATACAGAACCCTGCTTCTGCCTTGCATATACCCTATATCTGTTCTGCTACATTTAAACTGCTTTTGATGCTGTTCATACCAGTGAAGACAAATGACCAAAGTTTTCTTACCTGGAACCCCAACTATGGTTGACCAATGATACATATCTCTGAAAAGCCATATATTTCATTTTAGCACATAGAATAGTTGCCATAAAGGCTACTGGCCTTCATTTTATCCTCAGGGCAAAATAGAGCTGGTACTCATGGAATTAGATAAATCTTAAGTGCAGTCTCAGGGGAACGTTCACTTGAAATCCATTGAGGTTAAGAATGGAGCATCTGTTGCTTCAGAGGCCCCTTTTCATTGTGTAGCTGAAGGTCAGTTTAAGATACGAGGTAACATCCTGGACCCTGTGTCTATACTCCAAACTACTGTCCTGAATTTTAGACAGTAACATGTGAACCTTCCTGAATGTGTCTACTTCTTTCTGCTCCATCCTGGCTAATGATTCTACCATCCACTCCCAGTTGCCCATCTATAAATCTAGGGCCCATGCAAGACCATATCTTTTTAATTCCTCCACCTTCAAAGGGTCACCAAATCAAAAGGATTCACATCTCTTCTGTCCATTCTCCTCTAACTCTCATCAAAATTCACCTACATTAGTACTTCTGTACTAACTTGCTTCCAGGATGAGCAAGTTCCCTTTACTGTACTTCCACAGTGACATTTTCAAACTGCAAATCTGATGTTACTGTTATAAATTCTTCAATGTCTACCTACAGATTTCAGGGTCAATTTCAGTATCAATTATTTTGACCATTTATTGATTGGGTTATTTGGGCTTTTTTGATGTGAGGTTTTTAAAGTCCTCTATATGTTCTCAACATATATAAAAGATCTTCTCCCATGGTAAGTCTCTTTCTTCATGTTCTTGTTTTCTTAGCAGTACAGAAGATTTTTTTTTTTTGCTTGCACTAATGTGTTGGAGTGTTGACCCTGTGTTTTCTTCTAACATTTGCAAGGTTTCTGGTCTAGTTCCTAGGTCTTTGGTCCACTTCAAGCTAACTTTTATGTAGGGTGAAAGATAGGGCTCTAGGAATCTAGTTTCATTCTTCTACATATGAATATCCAGAACCATTCATTTAAAAGGCTATCTTTTCTCCAGTGTTTGTTTTTGGCACCTTTGTTGAGTATAAGATGATTGTAAGTATGTGGGTTTGTCTCTGGCTTCTGTTCTATTCCACTGGTATTCATGTTTGTTTTGATGTGAATACCATTGTGTTTTTGTTATTATTGCTCTGTAATATAATTTGAGATCAGGTATTGTGATGCCTCCAGCATTACTCTTCTTACTATTTCTTTGGACATTCTGAGTATTTTATTCTTCCAAATGAATTGCAAGACTGTTTTGTCTACTGCTGTGAAGAATGTCATTGGTATTTTGATGGGAAGTGCATTGAATTTGTACAATGCTTTGGGACTATAGACATTTCGACAATATTAATTCTGCCTATCCAAGAAAATGGGAGGCCTGTCCATCTTCTTGTGTCTGCTGTACTTTCTTTCCTCAATGTTCTATAATTTTCATTGCAGAGGTCCTTCATCTGCTTGGTTAGATCTTTTCCCAAATTTCTTTTTCTTTTTATTTTATTATGAACAGCATAGTTCTGTTGATTTCTTCCTTGGCAGATTCATTATGGAAATACAAAAAAAGTTATTGATTTTTGTATGTTTATCTTGTTTCATGCTACTTTGCTGAATTTGTTTATCAGCTATTAAAGATTTCTGGTGGAGAGTTTTTTTTGAAGGGGTGGTTCTCTAGATGTAGGGTCACATCATCAGCAAAAAGAGATAATTTGGCTTCTTTTCCTATTTGTATCCCTTTAATTTCCTTCTCTTGCTTAGTTCCTCTGGCTAGAGTTTCAAGAACTATATTGAATAGGAATGTTGAGAGTGGATATGCTTGTCTTGTTCCTGATTTTAAAGGAAATGCTTTTAGATTTCTCCATTCAGTATGATGGTGGCTTTAAGTTGTCATAGATAACCTTTACAATATTGGCAAAAGTTCCCTTTATCCTTAGTTTCTCCAGAATTTTTTTTTTATCATGAATGGGTCTGGATTTTGTCAAAGACTTTCTCTGCATCTATCAAAATGATCATGTGATTTTTGTCCTTCATTCTATTTGTGTGGTAAATTACACTTATTGATTTGCATATGTTGAACCAACCTTGCATCACTGGGATGAAACCCACTTGATAATGGCGCACTATCTTCTTATTATGTTTCTAAATGTTGTTTGCTTATATGTTATTAAGTATGTTGTGTTTTTAAAAATTAAATTCAATAATTATCCAGCAATCCCTAGATATCTCCAAGTTCTCAAATCAATCCATCTTCACTTTTACATAGTGTTCTAATTGATTTCCACTACCAGCAACAGCAGAAACAAAGATGTACACCTTTTAAGGGCAGTAGAAGTGGGATGTAAATTCCAGGTTTTTCAACAACTGTTGTTTTCCAAAATTTCTTTGCAGATTGGAAATAACTAATCTTAAATTAGATGAAGAGTATGTCATCATTCCTATTTTATCTGTAAAGGATCCAAGATCATGGAAATCATATTTTCACTAAGTGAAGTACTTACTGTGTATTGAGTGCTACTATTCATGTCCACGTCCTGATTTTCTATTGATCTTAGTTCCATATATAGTTCTTATCACTCAATGCCTTCTTTCTCAAACACACAGCTAGTTTAAAGAAGGCATATGATAACTGGATACTTCAGTATCAAAAATACAGTTTAGTGGTTAATAGCACAAACTCTGCAGAAACAGAGGCTGAAGGCCCAGCCTCTTTTCCTCTTGTCCTGTTGAGGACATCAACCCCTCAGTGCCTCAATTTCCTTGTCTATAAAGTATGGATGTTCTGTTTACTGCAAAAATGTGTGTGTGTGTGTGTGTGTGTGTGTGTGTGTATATTTTTTGTACAGGTTTCTTTCTAAGTGATATATATGTATATATCCATGTGCACATACATAAACATATATATCACTTAGAACAAATATATATATATATATATACGCATATATATCACTTAGAAACCTGTACAAAGTAACTTAACTATTATTATTTAGTATGAAAAAATGATTCTATGTAAGTAAGGATCTTAGATTAAGTTACAGTACACACACACACAAAAAAAAATTGTGCTTACAGGGTACAAATATTGTCTAACAAGCCAATACCATTAACTGTATTTTCCAAACCAGACTTTCACTTAATCATGTTTAAATGTGGAATCAAAATGTGATCACTCGAATTGAATACCTCATTTTAAACATGACTAATGTATGCTAGTTTCACAAACATAAAGACTTTTTAAAATCATCATATTTATATTTTGATAAAGTATCTTCTTTCCCCTAACTAAATCAGTAGGTAATATGTGGGCTATACTCTGTTTCCAATAATTTGGTTGTTTGTAGGAAAAGTAAAATACAAATACTCCACTTGTGGAAATTAATGCCTATGAGCATAAACAATAACTGTTATAATTTTATACTTGACCCAGGTTATAAATAGAAAAATAAGAAGCTTTTTTCATTTCTGACATCTATGTAGAAGTACACACTAATAAGCTACATATAAAAATTAAGTAATATTCTGTTTAAATAAATATTGTATGTTAGTGATATTATATCAATTCGTAAAGATACACTGTCCAATTTAATTTTATTTTTAAATATTAGGAAATATAAAAGGTAAGCATTATTAGTTGTACTTCCACATAATAAAATGCTTCTATTGTAACCTTGAAACTCACGTAATAGTACATTTACATTTAAGCAAGAATACTGGATGTTGAATTTTAATTTTCTAGTGTTTGTAATATCGAGTAAATGACAAGGGTTAAGAAAAATGAGCAAGCGTCTCAAGTGGACGAGTTTGAACTCCTTTGGAGGAGTGGGAAGAAGGTGATGGGAAAAGGTGAAGGCAGCTGAGAAAGGAGTCAGAGGTCAGAAGGAGTGGAGGGAATAAACAAATATCTGTTCCAAACGAAACTATGAGTTGTCCTAACTGTACAAATATTTCTACCAAGCAACCGTTGAGTTCCCATGAAGTCATGGCCAAAATACCCAGGAGGCAGAACAAAGAAAAGTGGGAGATATTAATCAAGACATACTTTCACCCGTAACAGGGCATCCCAGCTTTTCCCCCACGAGAGCCGGCCATCCTCAATAGCCATCCTGGAAGTGCTTACAAAGCATCGAGGCTATTTAATTGGCCAGTCAGTGGACACAGTTCCTCACCATAGTGATTCAAACAAACGACTCCCATTGAAAAGGCGTCTCTCTGACACACTGGCATTAGTCATCCAACTTTGGTTGTTGGAGACTCACTTGCGCTGGACATGAAGAGCAGTCCTGGAACTGCTGAACAAATTTAAGAGTGGCATTTGGGGATAATGGCATAACAACCTTCCTCACGAACCAAGCAAGATATTCCACATTTGGCTTGCTCTTTTTCATATCAATTGCTTTGAAAAAGCCATTTCCTTTTACCCAATGTGTTCTTCCCATGTTGCCCAATGAAAAATCATTCTTATTCTTGAAAATGAGGCTCAAATGTCACTTTCTGACAAAGCCTCTAAATTCTGAGGCAGAGTTATCCAAACCCTGCCCTGTGCCTGGTCCATACTTTTGTTAGGACTTCTGTCATATCACAGTAATTATTTCCGAGTTAGTCTGTCTAGAACACGGTGGGGCCCTGGGATGAACAGATGAGTGTCAGAGAACGGCAAATCAGTGAATGGAAGCTTTTGCCTCACTTAAGTCCAAAAATAGCTTTCCATAATCTGGGAATTCTAAAGCTTCAGGTTTATTTTCTTTTAATTAAATAATTGAGGCCAACAGGTGGTTTCAGTTTAACTATCTTAAAATTCATTCTTCGAATCCTTGCCTTCATTTTTCTCTTGTGTTGGTGTCAATAGCGTGTTTTGGATCAGTGACCCTTTCCTGTAAGAAGAAAAGGTCACTCCGATTTTTATTAAGCACTGGTGTTTTCTCTTCAGCTCTCCTGCTGTTCTGCTCGCTAAATTCTTATGAATAGCAAAGGCCTTGTTCCTCCGGAGAAAGGGCTTCTCAGAGCGTTCCCATACTGCTGGAAAAGCTGAACAACTCCTAATTTGATTTACTGGAAATAAAGAAAAGCTGCCTAACATATACTTCCTCCTGAGTTAAATTTAGTTAAATATGAGGAAGTGGAGGGTTGACCCTCAAAAAGCTCCAATTACCCGAAAAAATCAAATTTCTGGAAATTTTAACTCATGTCAAAACAAATCCAAATTGACAAATAGGCTTGATCGTTGAAAAAATAGAGGCAATTTCTTTCCTCTTCCTTAATGAGAAATTTAAAAAATAAGAAGTCCTTTATGCAGGATCATAAAACTATATACCCACGGAAGCATGATAATTTTTTATAAATGCATTCTGTCTTATTCATCAAAATCACAAGGTTGGCTTTTTGCCTCAAGGTAATTAAAATCTTCTTATGCATCTTCTTCTTAAGTTCCACTACCAAAATAAAACTATAGTGTACAGAGAGTTGTATGGAACAATGAAAACATGAAGTTCTCTAACAGTTAACTTATTTATTTTGGTTGGATTACAATCTCAATCCAAATACCCAGCTTCTTAAGTTTGGAGAAGTCAGAAGCTGGTGTTGGTCCTGCTTTTCTGGCAACAGAGTAAATAAAAAGAAGTATCAAAAAATGACATCCAGAATATTCATTTATTCATTCAACAAACATTTATTATATTTTTACTGGGCAACAGACTCATGGGTGCTAGGAACCCAATAAAGAGTAAAATAGACAAGAATGGGGGAAAAAAAGATCTCTACTGTGAAACCAACAATTTACAGGTGAGAAACAAAATGAACATAAACAAATTGCATGTGTGTGTGTGTGTGTGTGTGTATGTGATGTTAGATGTCAAGAAATTAATAAGCACAAAAGAGAAAAGCAATATGAGAAGTAAATAAGAAGGGCCAGATTCTTTATCCTATTTAAAATCATGTTATTAGACTCATGTCTATCTCAAGACTGTGCATGTCAGATAAAATTGGATCAAAAAAATAAGAGGGGGATAAAATGCCAAGTACAGTCATCTATTTGGTTTAGGACATTGAAATCTAGACTTTGATTTCTAATTGTGGAAAGGTGAAGAATGGATATTCATGGATGAGTACAAAGGCCACTGGTCACTAGGAGTGACTGGAGACTCAGTAGTGTCTCTCAAGCTTCATTTCAGTAGCACTGTGCCAAATTTGATTAGGTAATTAGGTTCTGACAGTGCACAGACACAGAGAGGTGTCCTTCTAAAAAGTGACCTTTCCCCTCCGTAGCATGATGTCATGTCAAACTTACAAGAGAAAGGAAGTACCCACTAGAGAGGGAAAAAAGCTGTAAATCAAGACCATTATATCTCAAAAGCAAAGTAGAACAGTAAATAAGCTAAAATATAATTACAAATATCCACTAATAGAGGAAATGCAATCTAATGGATTTTCTTGCCATCAATAATACTAATTAAAAGGAACTTGCAAAATTAAAGGCATAATACTTTTGTACTTTAGAGAAATTTTCAAAATCATGATGCTTAACTCTAATTTACAAAGGAAGAAATAAGGCAGATGCGAGTAAATAATACACCCGATATTATACAGTGGGCCACAATGAAAAAAGTTATTTCTATCTCCAATTTCAATTATCTACTGAATTTATTCATACTTACTGTGAGTCCGGCACTATACAGTGAGGTTACAGGAGAAAACAAAGCAGGTGAGGTCTTGGCCCTTAGAGATCCCCTTCTGCTAAGAGGAAGCAGACAGAAAGGAAACTGGTAAAATTATTTCAGATACACACAAAACATGGTAATGTGCTAGACAGAGTTGTGATGCGGGACATCCTACGGAAGACTGGAAAGACTTCTTTGAGGAAATGATCCGTAGTGAACTGTATGACAGGAAGGACTTTGGGGGTGTTGGGGACAGGTGTCCTTAAAAGAAGAGATTCTGTGAGAGGCAGCTTCTCAAAGCATGGTTTAGAACACTAGTTTTGGCCAAACGCAGTGGTGCACACCTGTAATCCCAGGGGCTTGGGAAGCTGAGGCAAGAGAATCACAAGTTCAAAGCCTACCTCAGCAATTTTGTGAGGCCCTAAACATCTTAGCTAGACCTTGTCTCAAAATAAAAAATAAATAAAAAAAAAAAAAAAAAAAAAAAAAAAAAAAAAAAAAAAAAAAAAAAAAAAAAAAAAAAAGGTCTGAGGATGTGGCTCAGTTGTTAAGAGCCCCTGGGCTCAATCTGAGGTACCAAAACAAAACGAAACAAAAAGCATAGAACATTGATTTTTTTTTTAAACTAAAAAATTGAAATACTTTATTACCAGGATTTCAAAAGTAAATAATAGCTTTTGTGTCAAGTGATTCTGATTCAAAATAATACCAAAAAGAATATAAAAGAAAGAAAGAGAATGGTCAAATGCCGTAGATTTGAAGCTCAACTGTCTTTTAGCAACCCTTATATCTGATACATTATTTCTGGGCCATATTTCTTTTGAGAGAAGAAATCTACATTTAATCACTTCATCAAGATATCCTATGAAGATAAAACAAAGAATAGAGGGTGAGGGAAATAGACTAGGGTAAAACTTAAAGGTTAGCAGTTCTGGAGCCTTTAGTGTCCAGACATGATTTGAGTAGTGAACAAAAGCAGACACACTTGAGCCACAGTACAGGATTGGAAGCTGGATGAACTCAGAGCATTGGACCTGTCCCCAATAAATCACAATTACAAAACACCAGTGACAAAAAGCTGGACTCTCAGAGTACTTAATAGCTCTCTCCATTTGTTGGTGTGTTGACCAGCTCTTTCCTTAGAAATTAGTGTTGGGTAGTTCAAGCCCAGTGCATTAATATTTAATTTTGAACCTTTGGAGACACCAGTTGTGAGATTGTAAAAAAAACCCTATTATTATAAACAAGGCTGGAGCACTGGACAAAAATCTCTTCCATGAATCTGTAATGCATTTGAGAAGAGGAAACATGCTCCAAGGTAGCTTTAGATAAAAAAAAAAAAAGGGGGGGGAGGGCTATTTAAAACAGAAAAAGACCTCAGTTAATGAGGAAAAGCACATTGCTGGTTTTTAATTTTCAAACCAAATGTCTTCAAAAGTGCAGCTAAATAAATTATTTGTCATGTCAAAGGAACATAGTTCACAACGATAGGTAAAAATACTGAAGTTATCAATAAATCCAATCAAAATGTTTTTACACAGACATGAATTATTTTTCCAAAATTTTCATATTTTAGGCCTGCAGAATGACTGCAATAACACTTCCTTTGTTTCTTCGAGTATCATTATGAGATAGCATTTGTTTCCCCATTTCTGAGATATTTTGAACTAAAGTCCCCTATATAGGGGACACAAAGAAGTGAGGAAATGCCAGGATCAGGATTAAATGTAAAATTCTTAGTTTTCAATGTTTTCTTTATACTTAAGAAATAAATATGATAATTTTATTATGTATTGTAACCACATATAATATTATTAGACTTATTTCATTGTGCTTATACTAAATATTACCTTTATGTTACTAAAACATATTGGTTGACCATAAATTTAGCATTGACCTCTCACAGTGTTATGGTTTGGATGAAAAATGTCCCCCAAAAGCTCATGTGACAATGCAGGAAGGCCGAGGTGAAATGATTGGGTTACAAGAACCTTAACCCAATCAGTGAGTTATTCCCCTTTCAGGGATTAACTGGCAACTGAAGGCAGGTAGGGCGTGGCTGGAGGAGGTTGTCATTGGGTGTGCCTTTGGGATACATATTCTGTATCTAACATGGAGTTTCTTTCTCTCTGATTCCTGGAGCTATGTGATGAGCCACTTCCCTCTGCTATACTCTTCCGCCATGATATTCAGCCAACCTTGATCTCCAAGGAATGGAACCAATCTTCCACAGACTAAGACCTCTGAAATCCTGAGCCCCCAAAATAAACTTTTCCTCCTAAAATTGTTCTTGATCGTTCTCTTAGTTGCAGCAGTGAAGAAAATAACTAATAACCCAGAGTAGCAATTCAACATAAATTTATGGAACTAGAAATACTTCCAAAAAGTTGAACCCAATGCCTATTTACACTCAATGCAGTCTCCATAACTTATAAATTAACCCTTCAGTCATTATGAGTAGCATTCCATTCGCTCTAAAATCTCCATCTGTTTTTGTCCCTACTTACTTCAAAGCAAGTGACAGGCAGGAGAAAGCTTTCTAAAGGAACCAAAGATAAATATTTTAGACTGCTGTGATTTTATTTAAAAATTGTTTGAGACCAAACTAGTCCTGAGCAGATCCGTTAAGTATAAATGTTTCTCATCATTTCTGCCATCTCTGTCTCTCCTTCTCGCTTTGGTGTAGTGAAGTCAATTCATTGATTTTGGAGTGATTTTAAATTCAAACATTGCTGGCATAACTAACACACACACACACACACACACACACACACACACACACACACACAGGAAGAGTACCATCACAGAGCAGTGATCACATTGGAATGTGCTTCATGGTTTCACATTCAAGAAATTGTTCATCCCCCAAGTTTGCTCCTGAATTTTAATTACACTGCCACATGAAGCAAGAAAGAGCCAAAGACCCATGCAGCCCCTAACGTTGGTGAATTTTGTTTTGTTTCAATTCTCCAAATAAATGCATCCCTATTCTAGACTCTCCCCATGCATTTGACTTATGAGTTCATGTTTTACCTTATAAATTAAGCACAAAGGGAGGGTGACACATATTTGAAACAACTGGTTAAAATGAAATATTTCCTCTATGACATGAGCTGACTGGGCATCCAATCCCCTTTCCATGACACACATCCCGTTTGCTCACACATGAAATCCCCGAGCAACATGTTCTGTTTAGAATATTCATCCTTAATTTTTTCCATAAGTAAGTAATATATCAATATATAGGTGTCACGGAAGGTTTTCCCTCAATCCCTTTTTTCTTTCTTCCCAGTTTCTCATTGCCACTAGCATTACCACTAACCAAGAAACCACCATTAAAGAGTATTATAGATCCTTCCAGAAGTTCTAAGGAAATATAAATATCTATATCCACCAAACCCCACATTCTTTATTTTACATAATTGCTAATGTAGTCCTCAACAGTAAGAGTTTACATATTATTTTATAATAAGGCTCAGGGTAACTTATCTCAACAGCAGCCTACTAACAACTACCAAATGAAAACATTTTTAAGTTCTCATTTATAAAATCCTTCTCCATGCTGCTAAACTGGGCTTTTGCAATTTTCCCCCAGCCTCACTTTTACCTTCTCCCCCAAACCCAAGCTGCCACCTAGGTCCCTGTCTGCATTTGCAGTCTTTGCAGAGTCTCCAGCTCCTGGGCCTTCTGATCCGATCTTAATTGAATGTAAATGTTCTCTTGAATTACGTGACTTGTTATTAATCGCTAAGTTGATCTTTCTCTAGTCCAGGCTTTTTCCTGTCTTCCTAACCATTAACTTGCCATGGAAGCTACGTTTCAGCACTGCCATCCCAGTTGCTGATTCCAGCACAAACGGCAGGGTGCATGTCTATGCTTCTTCACAATCCCAGATGAGCGTAAGGATGCCTTTCTTGCTTTTTTTTTTTTTTCCTAAATACCATTGTTTACTTTAAATCCCAGAACCAAAGGCTTCTGCTCAACTATGAAAGTGCTGCTAAGAGGGTATATTAGTTAGAGTTCTCCAAAGAAATAGCTAAGTGTCAGAGCAACGAAAACCATGTGAAAAACTCAATAAAAATTGATTCTCTCTCTCTCTCTCCTTCACTGTTATTCTCTCTCTCTCTCTCTCACTTTTAAAAAAGAATAGATATAAATATAGTTATATTCTTTAAAGCGAGAGAAAGGGAGAGTATAAAGAACTAGCTCGCGTGATTACAGAGGTGAGAAGTTCCACGTTCCGCTGGCTGCTGGCTGGAGATCAGGTGAGTCCAAAGGCCTGAGAAACAAAGAGATAAGAAGGTAAACATCCCTCTGAGGGCAGGAGACTGATGACTCAGCTGAACAAGCAGGTAGGAAGCAGGGTATCCTCCCTCTATCCAGGTCCTCAATGGATTGGTTGGAACCCCCCCCCCACCTTGGGAAGGGCAATCTACTGAGAACCAAGTTGAAATTTCCAATCTCATGTACAAACACCCCACAAACACGTTCAGACATAGTGTTTCATATGGGCACCTTGTGGCTCGGTCAAGTTGACACATAACCCTTCATGGAAAGTAATTTTTATTTTTATAATCATCTTCCTTTTGGACATATGCTCCTTCCAAAACTTTTGGCAAGTCTTAGATATTCTTTGACATGCTGTATAACACAGAAAGGAAACCAAATAAGCAGTCATATGTCCCAGGACCCTGAGTCTGTCTCCATCCCAAAAAATTCAAGCTTCCTGTTCTTTATTTGCTAGGAGAAGATAAAAGGCATCCCTCCCTTTTTCTTAACATAGCAAATGAGTTGTTAATTAATGTGTAGTTCTGCTTAGCCTTGAAGTGGCCTCGGGATCCTAGCAGATGTGTTTTGTTTAAAGGGCACATTGAAACTGCAGAAGAACAGAAATCATGACAGCCTTTCACTGTTTATCCCAGTCAGTGACAGCACCCTCCTCCAGCGATGGGAAATGGGAAACTGACGGGCATCTTCAGACCCTGGGTACCTTTGATACCAAACCCTCCTTTCAGCTCCATGAACACTAACTCCTCTTTTCTCCATTTGCCAGGTAAGTCTCCGAAAAGAAACATCTACTTTCTCCCGTGCCTTATTCTTGCTTCGAAAAAGAGGGACACTCATGCAATGAGTCAGATTCCAAGCATGTGCCTGGGCCACATTTACTAATAAGCAAGGTCAAGGGGGATGAGTCATCACACCCACAGGTATGGCCCTTTCTTCTGCCTTCTCCTTTTATGGGCCAGGAATGGCAAAGCAGTGCAGGCCTCTCCCCTACCTGGGGGAGATGGAGTCATCCAGTTGCTCCCCTCCTTTATGCAGATTTCAGTCCACTAATCTCAAAAGCTGTTGTCCTTAAGGAAAATTGCAGCACAAAGTCTAGGTCAGGGCCTGCCTTATAGACAGAAGTGTCTCGGGCTTCTGTGTACCTGCCATGTTCCAAGCCCTTCCTTCCAGCGTTCTTGGCATTGGGGCGTTGAGGCCAGAAAGTCCAACCAAAAGAAAATATTATTTTGCTTTTCTTTGCTTTTAACCCCAAGCATAGACATTTCCCTTGGCAACCTTATGAGTCTTATTAAAATTTAGATACCATACCACCAGTCCCAATATCTGTAAAAATAAAAAAAGGGGGCATGATCCCATTCATATCCAAACATGCCACTTCCTTTCAGAAACATCTAATATCCTGCTTTCCTCCACGGGATACAACATAATGCTTAAGGCTACAGAAAGCCACTCAAGACTGTTCAACACCTAGGACTAAATGTGCCTTTCCAATGCTTTGTTCATTAACCACCCCCAGACATAATTACACCACCGTGAACTTTTAAATGGGCCCCTTCCCCACCTCCCTGTGTGGCTCACACTGCTTCTTCTCCCAGGAAGCTTTCCAGAAACCCTGACCTCCACCCCGCATGCTCAGATCCTCCATCTACACCCACTGAGCACCTCCTAAGTGGCAGCCACTACACCAGGCTTCAGGGAGGGTTAAGGCAGATGACGTAGTGAAAGTCCTACTACTTCTAGAAAGGAGTAAATCCTCCTAGCTACCAGGAAAGCCTTGCCCCTTTGAGTGCTACTCTTACAATATTTGTTATGCCTTAAAAATATAGAAATGTGTATGTATGCCCTCTCTCCCACTGACTGGTAAGCCTCCAGCAATCAAATACTACTTTCCATCTCTGAATTTTTCCCATTCATTGAGAAAGCATACTGAGAGACAGTTTGTATGGAATTAGTTGACTATCCTATTGTCGCATAGGAAAGTCGATCCTGGTGGATAGGAAAGTTTTTTATTCCACTTATTTTCTTCTGAGTGCCATCTGTTCCCAACATCTTAGGTGCGAGAATTCAAACTTAGCCACAGTGGCCCTGTGAGAACCATTATTGGTATTGCTACCTGTACTGGTAAGGACACTAGACAAGAAGATGTAACATGGGCAGCAGCCTTCTGCCTCCAGCGTGCTTTTGAGAAAGCCCCCGCTGCACCATTTCGCTCACCGTGTTTTGGAAGGGAAGAGAGCCAGGTGCATACCATGCAGAGCAGCCACATTGTTAGAAGGGGACCAGCTCTGCAGCATAGAAGGCTGTGAGAATCAAAACTGCTGAGCTGCAGTGCAAACATCCCTTACCTAGGGTTCAAAGGGCTTTGACTTTACTCTGGCTTTGCCGTTCACGAAGGGGGTCATTTTAGATTAGGGTCCTCAAGAACCTCACTGTTCTCATTGGAAAATGGCATAGTAATGCCAGTAATGTAAGATCATGGGGAAGATCCAATTAGAAACTAAACCAAAAAGTGGTATTAGCAGGTCATTTATAAATTGGAGGAAGAGTTGTTTCTTCTTATCTTGTGGCAAGACGGGCTGACTAGTCAGGCTACGGGCAGGGAGTTTGCTGAGAAGTCCCAGAGAGTTAGGAAGACCTGAGGTGGCTTCCACAACCTGAAGGGACTCTGCTTTGGCTTGGGTGAGATAGAAGAAGGTAAACCGGGTCCACTGAACCACGGAGGTTTGGGGTGGATGGACTTCTCCTCCTCATTTTCAGTACTTGATGGAGAACTTGTTCCAGTGAAAGATGTGATTTATATTGAAGTTTAAAATTCAAGTTAAGGGCTGGAGTGGTGGTTCTGCAGTTCTGGTGCTTGCCTGACATATGCGAGGATGCTAGTTCAAACCCCAGCACCACGTCCACAACAGAGTGTTGGAGCAACGAAGATCAATGAAGAACTAAATAAAAATGATTCTCTCTTTCTCTCTCTCTCTCTCTCTCTATCTCTCACTGTCCCTCTCTCTTTAAAAAAATAAACAAATAAAATTCAAGTTAACATTTTGATATTTTTTTAACTTTTAAGCTTTGGGAGTCACATGGCAAAGCTTACAGCATTCAATATTCCGAGTGATGATCTCTACAGGGGATGTAGAAACCCGCCCTGGAAACTTCTTGCAGCTCCTTACATTGAAGCTGAATCCACAGCCCCTGCTCCTTTGACTTACTTTAGGAGGGGCCAGCTGCTCTGCAATCTCCATATAACATCCATTCATGGGTGTATTATAATCGTCATGCATATTATCTGTGTTACGTATTCTGAAAGTGGCAGGCTCTTAGCATTACCAGCAGTCATTTTTCAGTCCTGTGCAAAATATACCCTTGGGAGCTCTTAGCAGATGTTTGGTAAAATTTTTGAAAGAATCAAGAAAAACGGCTTTCCACTGTTGTGAATTCACAGTGAGGATATCATTCAAAAAAGCCATGAGGCATCTCAGATTCTAAAAAATTAGGTAGGTGCTCTTTTTGTGAGTGTCCCTGCCCAACGAATGTGATACATGAGTTAAATCCCAAACACATGTGCCATCTTACACAGAGGAACATGTTCATATCACAGCAGGGGCATCTTAGGCATGCTAAGATACTGTTTTAAAAACTAAAGATTTTGTGTATTCTTAACACTAAACAAACAAGCAGGATCAAACCTTATGCAGCAGCCAATATCCAGGAAGCAAAGACAGAAGAAAGAGAAGGAGTGAGTAAAGGAGAAAGAGGGGAAGAATGTAGGGCAGGGACAGAGGGCAAGAATATTTTTCATGTTCTATGTTTAAATATGTCCCCTCCAACATTCAGGTGTTGCCAATGTAGCAGTATTAATAACTGGGCCTTTAAGAGGTGGTCAGGCCCAAGGCCTCCTCCCTCCTGCCTGTGATAATGCAGTTACACAGAGACCTCATTCAGCATCTGGCGGGCTTGTCCTTCTGCCTTCTGGCACAGAAGGATACGGCACTGCTCCCCTCCAGAGCATGTGGGGCAGTAAGTGTCATCCTGAAAACAGCCCTCAGCAGGCAAAAGAGACTGTCAGCACTTTGATCATGAACTTCGCAGCCTCCAGAACTGTAAGAACTTCTATTAATTATTAGTTACTGAACCTATGGCATTGTGTTATAGTGCCACCAACAAAGGTCCTCATATTCATATAAACTATAACTTTGTAGAATTCTATTTGCTTTATTTCCTGGGTCATGCTTTGTAATTCTTGCACTGGAAGGAGGGAACCAAAATGAAAGAGGGCTGTCGAACCAGATGAATGGAAACCTGCACTGCGCGCACCACTGTGTGGCTTCTGTTTCTAGTTTTGTGGACACAGAAGCCATGAACTTGCTCTTGTTCTTCCAGAAATGGGCATTTTCTTCTTCCACACAGGGATGTTAGAATTCTTTTATCATAAATATCCTCCTGACTGTAAGTCAAAATTCATGCCACAGGAGTTGAGAAAGGTCCTAGGCCCCATAATTATGTGATTCGCTTAAAGCTCAACATGTGTGCTGCTTCCAAGAAGAGGAGGTTTCCAAATTATGCATAGTCATAAGCGTCTTAGTAACTCATCATCAAGGAATAACAAAAATAAACAAATAAATAAATAAACGAAATCAGCTTCCATTAGTATTCTACTAAGGAAGAGATTAAGCTTTAACATTTACCCACAATACATGCATGCAAAAAACCCAGGGCTGCATGGAAGAGAAATGAATCTCAGCTATGCCCACTACTCCTGCAGGGCACTGTGTGCAAGTGGAATGCTTTCCTTCTTGCCACAAACACACCAAGGTTGTCACCAAAGACAAACATTTCTTATATGAGTCCTTGTATTCTTCCTTGATAATCCCAGGTAACACATAGCCACTATGGAAAAGTTCATATATAATTTATACATTATATATTTGTACAATATGTACATGTAATGTACACATATATAAATACATATATATAGCTCATAACCTAATTTCGTCAGCTGTGAGGAGAGTACTTCAAATCTTCATCCCTGTGGCTTATGTCATCAATGTTGAATTTCAAGTATTTAATGTCAAATTTACATTGTAAATGTGGCACTTTATTATCTTGTATGCTGGCTAGAGTTGAGTTTCATGAATGAGCACAACTATAATAACAATTTGTGATACCCCACACTGAACAAAATCACACGTATTCCTATTGTACCCTTTTTCTTCCTTTTGTACCATTGGAAAAATTTGCCCTCACTTCTGTGTTCCAAAACCACTCTCGAGTGGAACTATCATATGGCACGGTCCATTTTCACTAGAACCCATAAACCAAGTGACCCATCTGTAAACCCAGATGGCATCAGCTGTCGTAAAAGGACGTTACAGGCCACCATAGATGCATGGTGAGGCAGAGGCAATGGTGGATCATATGGGCAAAGCAGGAATCATGGTAACCTTCCCTGATGCTTACCTTTGCGTTCTGGCCTGTCTTTTATATAATTAACAGATTAACTGTCATTTTTTTGGTGAACTTGTTACTGAGTCTACCCAAACTTGTGACTTAATGGTTGAACTTGGTGGTTCCTGGTGTATCTCTATTGTTAGACATTTGGGTTGATTTTAATTTTCCAATGTTATAAATAAATATTCAGTAGGCATCTGTGTATGAGTTGCCTCAACTCTGATGTCACAATTCTGGGCCCGGTACAATGGCAGAAATCACTGTAGCAAATGGAGAATCATCTACTGCTGCAGATGCTGTGGCGTGGTTCCAGACCCTTTGGGTGTGTTTTGCAATTCTTCATTGCATCTTGCAATAAACTGTGTTTATTACTTTGCGTGCTGGATGTAGTTAACAATTGCATGTGTCTTTTTCACTCTTGTGCCACAGGGTCTGCTGAGTTGTGTGACCCAAGTGGCAGAGCTGCTTGCTCAATAACCTGGATATGCTAATGGGCCTTTCATGCTTTGAATCCCTATTAAGGCTGCCATTCTTCCATTTCACCCAGTAAAAGAATTGGAATTGTGCGTGCATATGTGGCATACAATACCTACCAAGTATCACTCTTCTTTCTTGGTGGAAAGAGATGAAAATACAATATCGAATTCTCCTCTTTGGAGGGCCTTTCACAACGCACTCTAGACTTTTAGATCCCTCAAACTTCACTGATGTGGCAGGGTATTGAACTTGTTAGAGCTTCTCTCCTACCCTGTGGAACACATGTTTTACTAAGGATTCCAAGTACTGGCCATTTATTGCTTAATCTGTCCAATTAACATAATATTGCCAATACAGTCAACTAAGGTTCTCCAAAATATCCAGCTCCAGCTGTGTTTGGACTGAATTGTAACAAGAGCTGAAAGAGTTAACTAGCCCTGAAAAAAAGGCAATAAGTGCACATTATTGTTTGTCTCGTGTGAATGCAAATTGCTTCTAATCTGCTTCCTGATGAGGTTTAAAAAAATTAATGCACTCAGCAGATCAATAGCTGCATACTTTGTACTGAGGTTGTTTTAATCTGCTCTAGTAAAATAATTGATCTGGACTAGGAAATGTGTTGGGGTTATAACTTGATATCAGGCTGCCTGAACTGAAATCCAAACTTCATTCTAATTCTTATAATAATTTATAGAGCCTTCCTTGGACCAATTTCTGCATGTATCAAATGGTGATTAACTTAGTACTTGAATTATAGGGGAGTTGTGAGGAATAAAATTAGAAAATTCATACAAACTACTTTCAATTATGCTTGGCACAGAGTAATCACTAAATATCAACCTTTGTATATCTGCTTCTCCATTGTAGAGCTAAAATACACTTCTGTTTACTAAAATTCAACAAATAGGATTTCAGTGATAGAAATGGAGGAATGTCACACATTTAGAGTGAGGTAAACTCATGAAGAAATATGAGACAGGGTTAATTTTAACACAACACTGCAATTAGTCCCAAGTTATTAATGTACTTTATAAATCAAGTACTTAATTATTAAGGCAGAACATTTGCTCAGCTATTTCCTGATCTAAATTCTTTACCAGTTGCATGGTATTTCTATCCAGAGTTTAGCGATCAGGCATTGAGAATGTCTGCCCCAATACCTGTTTGAACTCTAGAACAAGTACTAAATGCTAACTCACTCATTGTGTGTCTGCACAGACTTAGCATACTTCTTACCCAGAATCACATCCAGAACTATATTTTCTCCACTGTGCCAGATATTCAACAGTTACATGAAACAAGAAGTTATATGAAAACATTGAGACTTCCCCTTGCTCATCATGAAAAAGAGAAGTCACCTCTGCTATAGCTTCATGACCATTCAGCTCACATAGCAAGCCGACAGCACCCCACCTAGGTTTCTCCCTCTTTATAGATCACTAGAATTGCCTTAGCAGAGAAAAATAATGTTGAAGCACAGAGGAGCATTTCACATCAGTGTGATAGTCTTGGTTCCTGTAAGACAGAGTGGCGAGGATTTTGTGCAAGAGTTGTATCAGCCTTCTGCCTCTCTGAACGACAGCAGAATGCCAATAGTACCTTGATAGTGAGCGAGAAGCTTGCAGATGGACTAGCTCACTGTGACAGACGCTAGCACCTGGCTGCACTTCGGGCAGACCGGGCAATCATCATATCTGTGTGGCAAAATCACAGGGAAAGCTGTTTATAACCATCCATAGGAAGAAGCTTCTTGCAAAGGAAAAGTCATTAGAGGAATTTCGGGTGCCTTGCTTGTAAGCTATTTTCCCTGCCTTCATCTTCCTAGGGATCGTGCAGTAAGTAATGCAGAGATGACCATAGTAGGGAAAGCACGCTACAGGAGGACAGAGAGGGAAAGAGAAAGACTACATAAGGTAATATAATATGGACAATTTATCAGCAGCATTGTTTGGGGGCTAGTAGGTGCTTTTCCTCTAAAACTGATGAAGATCTAGACTTGTGAAAATTATCCAATGCAAATTCTTCAACTATTTCATTTGCAGACCTTGAACACTTGGCAGGTATTTTGGTGCTTAATAAAACATTCCAGTAAAGGAAAGAAAGGTCTATGCTGGATTTTCTAAGAAGCTCTAAGTCAAACATTTACTGCAATTTCAGATGAATAAGACAGATTCACTCATAGTTCCCATCCATGGTCAATTAAACACTTAGTTGATTTCATGCAATTTACCAATAGGACAAAGATCTGCCGGACTGCAAAGAACTGCAGTGTACAGAAAAGCTAGTGAAACCACTGGGGAAATTAATCTTAATAGTAACACCTAACTGTAAATCATTTTATGGCTGGTCACAAGTTTAATATGTTTTCTAGTTTTTCTGTTGCTTTGCTTTAAAAAGCTTAGGGTGCATCTGAATTATTGACAAAAATGACTATGGTTTTGAATTATTGTGCACAAACACACAGACACACGCACACACACACACATACACACACACATTTTATTTGAATCAAACATCAACAGATTTCATTCCAAAAGCCTGATAGAATGAAAAAGAGAGACAGAGATAAGACAGAGCAAAAAGACTTGCTCCTGGCACTCGGTGTTTAAAGAGATTTTCTTCTTTTCTCAAGGGTTAAGAAAATTATTTAGAAATGCTTCTGCAGGCTCCAGAGATCATCACCATCGCTTTTCAGGATCAGATAAAGAATACTAGGAAATGCCTTCTTCTTGCCATTGGCGACGGCAACGCCATGTCCCCTAACAAGGAGGACATTAAAGATTTGAAGAGACCAAATGCAGTGCCGCACTCCTTTGCTCCCTCTAAATTCCTCTCTGTGAGTCACTTTAAGCAGCCTGGTCTTACCTAATTCAGGCTCCTCTGATCTGCTTAATCCCAACCTGTAATATTCAGCATTCTTGACTCCTACATTCCACGGACCCTAATCCTTTAAATCTCTCTGTCCACTCCCCTTTTCTACATTCCTCGGGTTTATCAAACTTTTGTAATTCAGGGTTAGTTTGTACAGGTCACTCTGGGATACTCAAAGCTAGTCTAGTGTTTAGTGTCTTTGTGCTTCCTGAGATAGGTGACATAGAAACCCAGATACTAGGACACTGTGGAGTGTCCCAAATGCTGAATTTAAGGTGCCAAATTTAGCAAATAAAAATATAGGACATCCATTTAGATTTGAATTTCAGATAAACAATATATTTGTATAAGTATGTCTTAATCAATATCCAGGACATACTTATACCAAACTGTATTTGTTTATCTGGCCACCGACACCATATGTATGTTAATAACATCCTGTGAGGGCATTTCATATTCCAGTAGGTTTATGGAATAATGAAGGAGCCACACTCTTCCTTGGAGCTTAGGAGAAGAGATCCCGTGGCAAGGTGAGCAAACCAAGACATGTGATCCAATGTCCAGGGACAGCCTCCTTCATAGATCAAGACAACTTTTCTGGCTTCGATGTAGCTACCTACACAGTTATACAGGTCAATCAAATTTGGCTTCTAAGATGAAACCTTTTAGCTATCCCTAGCCCAGAAAGAATTAAGAGTATAAAATTCTGTGAATTACCCAGGTTGAGTTCCCAGTTAAGTCTCAATGTGTTTACCTGCATTCTCCAAAATCAGAAGATAATGTTTTTGATCCCTACTCCCGGCTCCCCCCCCAAAAAAATCTGTTGCCTTAAATTGTCATGGAATTTCAATGTTGTCACTAGATGGTTCAGTTGGGGACTTGATTGTTAGCAATTCTCTAGTGGTTTTAAAGTATGGCTTCTCCTGCCTGTTAGACCTTCTCATAACACACATTATTTCTTTAATTCTTCTGGCTAAATGATGAATAGTTCACCTAATGTTATTTATATTTTGAAAGGTTACATATTGAACACTACTAAATGAATTACTAAGGTAAATGTGTGCACACAATTCAATTCTTGCTTTGGGTGAATCATTCCCACATAATTCTGGCCAGGTTGCACAACTCTTAATTGAGCACAACTTGTGGAATTCCTACCATTTTCAGGAAGCATGCTTGATCATATAAATGTGGTCTTAACGTGGTCATGGTTTCCAAATGCCTTCTACTTACGAATTACTTCTGGCTTAGCTTCTTCATTTACTTTGGACTTTGTTGTGGATTACTTGGTTAACCCCAGAGTGTATAGTGATGTATGTTTCCATCAACAGCATTTGAGGGCCATAATTTTGCAATCACCAGACTTTAAGGCATGTATACATTGTGATTCAAATACAAGTCATCTCTTAGCACTTTGCTAAGTCAAGCCACAAAAATTTGCTTATACAGTGACATGTCCCATCTTATTACTACATCCTCTTCCTTCTGTAGGGTGGGAATGAATAGGATAAGTGGGCTAGGGGGTCTTTGGCCCTGCCAATTTGTACTATTTTAAAAAATAGATTGAGAAATACTTACCCAGCGTACTGATTTTCAACTCTGATCAGCTATTATTAAATGTTAATATATTTAATGCATTTAATGATAGCATATGATCAAACTTTTTCTCATGTAAATAGTCCACATGAATAAAGGCTAACCTATGATTCATAAAATTTAAAGTATGTCACTAATATCTTTATTAAATTATTATTAAGTTAAGCATGACTCTTTTTTAACTCTTTTTTCACAAATATCTGTCTCAACTTCCTTTATGCTTTATTAAATTTACTGGTACTTATTTGCTAACAATCAAGTGTGCTAAAAGCCATATGATTTTTTACAAGTTTTCGTAAGAAGTATCTCAGATTGAAAAATTACTTTCCATTGAATGTATTTTTCCTGCAAATTTGGAAAATGTTTCCAGAATTTCATTTAGCACTATGTCACTTTGGTTTTGTAGAACCAAAAACCACGCTTAGGAACTCTTAGTGAATTAGAAAATTAATGTCATGAGCATTGACTAATTTTTCTTTTTTTTTTTTGAACAGAGAAAAAAACTGAATATGTTTTGCTTAAGTTTTCAGTTGGTGTGTGTGTGTGCGCACACGTGTGTGTGTGTGTTTCTTCTTGCCATGTGGGAGGGGCTTGATTAAAACATTTGGAAAATAATTGTTGTAGAATAGTGTTTTTCAACATTTCATGTGCAGAAACATTTTCTGGGAATCTTGTTAAAGTGTGATTTCTGGCTCATTAGGCATGAGGTGGGGGGAGGGGTCTTACAGTCTGCATTTTACACATATTCCTAAGTGATTTTGATGCTGCTGTTTGAGGGGACCACACTTTGAGTAGCCATGGACTGGAGGGAAGAGCCACAGTCACCAGAAGAAGACCATCCCTCTGAGAGGGCAAATGAAACTCAAATTCTCATGGTCCTAGCAGCAAGAAGAGCCTCCACCTCTAAGATGATTCCTCCCACACAAGTGAGCCTGCTTACCTTCCCTCATCCACTGTCTCCTTGTCTTTCTCCTCCTATTCCAAGTCATTCAAAAGTGGGGAAAAACTATTGCCCACAAAACACAGACAGCAAAGAGCTTTAAAAAGGGTTAGATAATCCAGAAATACAGTTGATAAGAACTCGAAAATCACCCCGGGATCTGTTTCCCAACCAGCAACCGGAGTGATCTACTGGGAACATAGACCTGCATACTGCCCCTTCCAGCTGAGCACGTGAAGTGTTTCCTCAGCATCTGCAGAAGTCCCGTCTCTAGTTTTATAGGCTTGGGACGTGTTCTGCTTCTCTCCAACTTTATTTTCCTCCACTATACTCCCAGAATCCAACAAGCCTTCTCAGATGAAGCGTTGTTCTTCTCTGTCCAGGTGAGGATTCTCCTGGGGAATGTTTATTCACCCTTCAAGATGTCCCTCCAAGCTGGGCACAGTTCTGCATGCCTGTAATACCAGCAACTTGGGAGACTGAGACATAAGACATACAGGTCGCAAGTTCAAGACCAGTCTTAGCGACTTAGCGAGGCCCTAAGCAACTTAGTGAGACCCTGTCTCAAAATTTAAAAAAAAAAAAACATAAAAAGGGGCTGAGGATTTGATTCAGTGTTTAACCCCCTCTGAATTCAATCCCTGGTACCAAAAAAAAAAAATAGATGCCCCCCAAAAACTCTCCTGACTACAGTCCTGTCTTCAATACTTTGGGTTGTCACGATAACATAGCATAACCTGGGTGGCTCAGAAACAGCAGAAATTTATTTCTCAGTCTGGAGGCTGGGAAGCTCAGGAGGAGTGTGCCAGCATGATCAGCTTCTGGCGGGGGCCCTCTCACACTGCAGAGGGTGGAGTGCTAGGATCCTGGCAGGGTAGAAGCAGGGCTGGAGAGTTTCTTAAATAGGGGTGCTAATCTCATTCGTGAAGGTTCTACTCTCATGACTTTATAACCTCCCAAAGGCCCCCCTTCTTAATTTCATCACATCAGAATTTCAACATAGAACTTTGAGAGAGGACACATTCAGTTCACTGTACTTCTCCTACATGTTTGCAACACACATGCATGCATGCGTGCGTGCACATACACATGTGTTAGATCAGAGCAGTGGTTCCCAGTCCTGGTTATATATTAACAGCAGCACTATGCATGGCTTTTTAAAAATACTGATTAAAAATACTGATACCTGAGATCTACTGTTACAGATTTTATTGGATCAAAAGGAATTTGAAACGTGTGTGTGTGTGTGTGTGTGTGTGTGTGTGTGTGTCTCCCAGGGACCACTTTGTTCATTACATAGAATTTCCATTTCCCACATGAATTTTTAACCACCTCCATGGAGCATGTTTCTTGCCCTGGTCATTTAAACATCCTTGACTCTAAGATTTTCAGTTCACATCAAGCTTTGGTCAATTATATTTCCATTTCATTTTTTTTTTCCATCTTAGGTTATAGTTGTCCTTCAAAGAATTTTCCAGCTAAACATCAATGCCCTTCTCAATGAATGATTGATTAGCCTTTGAACAGAAGTTATATGTCCCCCTTAATCGCTGCCCTACAAACATCTAGCCTCCGGGCATAATGCTTTTGGTGTTTCTAATATCGTTCTGGAGCACTTGGCTATATCTGGGTCAAGCACAACTATGGTCTGGAATTGATAGCTTATTATAGATATCATTTAAAAGGAGCTGAAGAATAATTATAAATTTAATGCAGTATGTTGGATGTCTAAAGCATATTTTCTTTTTTAACTATATAGTCTGCTCAAGCAGCTGCATTTCAAAACCCTGATTATCTGTTACTATTAAAGAAAGATGCATTCCATACGAAATAAACTTCCAGGAAAGCAAGGCTTCCCCTCCTTCCTGTACTTCATTGGAGTACTCAGTGCTTTATTTAAAATGGCAGGGAAGGGAGGGTTGAGGCATTTCAACTTCCTTTTAGATCAAATATTTCCAAACCATATTACATATGTCTTTGCCTTATTAAACAAGGAATTCTAAATTTAACTTACTCTTTTCTAGATTTTGTTATCATATAGTTATAGATTTTTAGAATAAAATTGCAAAGATGTTTTTTGGTTTCCTCTCTTAGCTACCTTTGAGTGATAGCTCTTTTTTTTTTTTAAATTTTAAAGAGAGAGGGACATTGTGAGAGTCAATTTTATTTAGTTTTTCATATGGCTTTCGCTACACTAATGACAGTGTTGCATATGTGGTGCTGAGTTTCAAACCCATATCCTTGCACATTTCAGGCAAGCGCTGTAACAACTGAGCCACAGCTCCAGCCCCATAACTCATCTTTTTGTCTTCAGATTTTCCTTCCCTTGTATTTCCCCTTTTCAGTGCATTAGAAGTGATGAGAAAGGAATTCAGCCCAGCATCAGGCTACAGATCAGGAAGCCTGGGTTCTGGGGCTCATCAGCCTAATTACTGTCAACTGTATGAGCCTGGGCATTCCTCTCCTCCAGCTCCTAGACCTGAACTGAACAGCATTTGGCAGACAGGACTTAGAAGCTTGCTCCTAGGTGTAGAATTCCCTTGCCACATGTAGGATCCTCACACTCCTACCTAATCTGGAAAATGCTTTCTTCAGGACACCCAATACCTTGCTCCACCTCTGCTCTATTTATTTGGCCCCAAAAGACACACATCATCCTTCCTGGATGCCTTCTTTGAAGAGTTAAATCTGGATATGTCTCCCTGGTTATTTCTATAGCAGCCCTGTTCTTTAGCTTGTGCTGTATGCAATTGCCCGTCTCCTTCATCAGACCAGGTAGGGTAGAGAGAAAGGCTTGCTTTCATCACTCACCATTCACACTGGTCCTGGCATGTGCTCTGGGATGGGGTGTTGGGAAGGGTTTCATGATGGCCACCACGGAGCTTGATGTAAGAATTTGGAGCAATAGCTTTCCTTGATGCTCTGATCTGTTCCTTTGGGACTAAAACTAAGAGAAAACTCCTCTGGAAAAGCTTTTTCAATGATTAAGTTTCTCTAGATAAGCTATTCTTCTTGAAAACATTTCATTTTGTTGTAATTCTTCCGAAAATACAACATGAAGCCTAATGATGTTCTCTCCTATCATTTACTTTATTAGACCTTTTAGGGTGAGATCTTCTGATTCATAGAGAGATGTGAAAAAAAGTGACCTCATCAGTCTGTCTTAAACCTAATGCATCACCTAGATCCTGCCCAACCCCTGCCACCATCCCTTCCCAAGAGTAAAACCCTTCTCTGCTCCTTCACCCATTAGAAGTAAATGATGACCCAAAAAAAAAAAAATACACCAAAAGCTTCCTTTGGTTGGAATTCTGTCAAGACCTATAGAACAAGACCTACATAACTCCTATGTTATGCATATACCTTCTACAAATGTAGAAAAACTGTTTTGTATCCACCTGCAGATAGATGAGAGGTATTCAGGTGAGTTTCACAGAGTGACAGTCAAGTGTCTCCCAAAGTTTATTTTTACATTTTCTCCTTTGGCAGAGATTATTTATGGACCTTAATAGGCTTAATTCTGTTCATTTCTCTTTTCTTAAAGTACTTAGAAGTCACTAAATATTAATTATTATTAAAAGAAAATTCATAAATTAATGCAATTTCAGTTGACTTTTCTTAGGAACTTGACATCTACCTTCCAATAAGAGATGTGAGATTACTACATTTCCTCTTTGACTACTAGCGTGTTTTGTTTTTTATGCTTTTTCTTGGTTTCTTCTGAGTTTATCAACTCTACTGTATTTTGCCTTAGGATGAGCTTAACTACCCAATAGAAGCTCACTTTCTTTTTATGTCAAAGCTAACCAAGACGATAAAAAATGCTATCAGGGTCCATTATTATTCTTTAAGTATACAAGAGTTTGATTTTTTCAAATTCTCAGTAACCATAGAATAAGATTGGTCCTAAATGTCACATATAACTTAAGAATGATTCCTTGAAGACTCACTAAATCCCTGTTGGATAACACAAATTTCTTGTTAACCAAACAAAAAGAGCTAATGGAGGGAGGGATATTGAATGGAAAGAACTGAGATTAAGAAAAAACTGTTCAAAAGCATATTTAAGACGTATTAGAAATAGCAAGTACTGAAAAGACATAGTCTTGTAGTAATTTATTTTACAGAATAAAACTCTAAAAGCTGATTCAAATATTATTAAGTTTTGTTACTATTGTCATTTTATAAATGATGTTTCTACTACATGCTGAATATTGATATAAGAATCTTTTTGTACAAAAATTGGACAGTTGTTCCTCCACTCCTGAAGTTTCATTATCTCCACATGAATGCTAATCAGTGTAGTCGAAAATTGTTATTAATGTTTTATTTACATATCCCCTTAAGGGAACTACTTACCTACATTCCTTCAAATACTCAGTTGCATATTTGTTCCTGTGTCATGTGGGGGAAATTCAAGAGGAATTTGGGAGCTTTGCCAAATCCACTACATTCTTGAATTCAAACACTTGAAGCAAGATGAAACAGGAAATCCAGAGAATAGAGAACAGCCCTCTAGGTACAGGAAGGCAATAAAACCAAGCCTTCTTTCAGAGCTCTGGCCTGGGCTGTGAGAGAGGTGGCATAATGAATGGTGACAGAAAATTCCTTCACAAAGCAACTTCAGAGGACATTGAATATCAGTTTCCATCATGTGACTCGGCGAGCATGTTAGTTTTTCCAAAAAGTAAACTCTAATGACCTTCTCTAAGGATCCTAAGTCAGTGACACTACAAGTATGTTCAGAGGTTGGCGCTGGTCTTCAAACTGCTGTATACCTGCCCCTAACGACGTGAGTATGTAACACAAAACAAGTACCTAGGACCTTTTCAGGAATTTGGTTTGCTTAAGCATGCATGCTCATGATCAGTAGACTTCCATTGTCTTTTCCTTCCTTTTGAGCAATTCATTTTCATATGCTCACAGAAGTATTAGTCTTCGACAAATTAGAAATGAAGTATAAAACCCAATCCTTCACCATAGAGAGTTTGAGATGCATGAGACAGGAGTTCCTTGAAGCTCTTCCAGATTGCAGCCATCAGGGTGCCCTGGGTGATGGGCATAGCTATGGAAAAGAGCTACTCACATGTAAGAGAGCAGGTGGCGTCCTCCCATTATGTATTACCCCCAAGGGGGAAGGGACACTGCCACTCAACTACTCTCCAGTAGATATCAAGAAGCACATTGGAGATTTATTTTTTACATTATATCTTAATGAAGAAAAATAAAGTAATTATTTTTCACTATAAAATGGTACTGAACCTCACCCCAAACTAGAAACTCAAGACAATTTGAAAACAGCAAAGCAAAGCAGAAACAGGTCTGCATTGGTATCTGGCCCTCAGCTTCAGCGGGGAGGGAAGGACACACTCAAAGATGCCTCACGCTTCAGGTTCATTATCTGGAAGAATATTGTAGATAGGATTAACACAGTGGGCTGGAGTGTCTGCTACCTCAACAAAAATCAGACAAGCTGAAAACTTTTCAAGAATTTTCAGACAATCATTCTAGATAGAGGATCAAGAGGTTATCACAGAAGAATTGCTGCTCAGGAATAATGTCTTCAAAGTCCTATTCCCTTGGTGACATAAGAGAAACACCCAAGATAGAATATGTATAAGCTAGAAGCATCCAAACCTACCAACAAGGGTTCTTGTGTCTGATAAAGTAGAGGGTCTTTTCTGAAAGCCAAGCCATTTTTAATATTACCAGGGAATGCATTAAGACTTTGCATTAATCAGTTTTCAACTTCTCTGACCAAAATATACAACAAGAACAACTTAGAGAGGAAAAGTTTACTTTGAGCTCAGACTTTCAGAGGTTCTGTCCATGGCCCAACCTTCTTCATTTTGGGTCTGAGGTAAGGCAGAATACTTTGGCAAAAAAAAAAAAATAATAATAATAATAAAAACAAAAATCTGCTTACCTTGTGGTGACCAGGAAACAGAGAGAGAGAGAGGAAGAGGGAGAGGAAGTTGCTGTAGGAAAGATGAACTCGTCCAGGGTGCACTCCTAGTCACCCCCTCCTCCAGCCACACCCCACTTGCCTACACTTACCACCCAGTCAGTTCATTCAAGCTAGGATGACTGAGGTTACGGCTCTCATAATCCAATCATCTCACCTGCTGCATTAACACAGGAGCCTTGGGGGGACATCCCTATTCAAATTATAATAGCAAATGTCAGAGAACACTAAGAAAGATTCACATTTGACCCTTAATAAGATCTTCCATTTTAAAATCACCTTGCAGGGCTGGAGCAGTGGCTCAGCGGTTACGGCGCTTGCCCGGCATGCGCAAGTACACGGGTTCAAACCCCAGCACCATGTACACAACTAAGTGTCAGAGCAACGAAATCCATGTGAAAAACTCAATAAAAATTGATTCTCTCTCTCTCTCTCTCTCTCTCTCTCTTCTCATTGTCCTTCTCTCTTTAAAAATAAATAAATAGAAAATAAAAATCACATTGCTAGTGAGTTCATTAAGCACATCTTAATGTGTAGTTCCATCAGTTTTGATTTTCAAGAATAATAGGAGTTGACCAAAGGTGAACACTTGGATGTTTGACATCCCCCATGGAACCCTTCAGCCTCTGTGAAGGAAGAGGGTGCGGAGTGCTAGACCTGCTTAGACTTATTGGCCTTCATTTCCTGGATATGGCAAAGCTAGCCATTGAAGTCAATATCCAGAACTCTTATGGGCATGACATCTATAAATAACCTGCATTCTAATGGTTATATTTGCATGCCTACTTGGGCTTCTATGAACATATTGCTGGGTCTGTGAGATAATCATTTGTCCTGTACAGCTTCCCACCAATGTGGGTCTTTTGAGAGATGAATCACTCTGAGATGCTCCATTCCTGCTGGGGTCTCATCAGGGAAATGAATGGCATTATAGTGAATTTGTCACACACTTGTCTATAACACCACCCAAAATAACATTTCAGAATTTGCTACCAGTTTCTGATGTTGGGCTAAGCCCCTAGACTAAACACTGTGGTCTGTTCTCCCACCAGCTAGGAGGAGTCAAATGGTAGAGTTCCTACTCAGTGTGCAGGAGTTAAGGAAATAAAAGTCTCCCTCTCTTGCTTGTCTTTGCCATGGGTAGAGCCAATGCTGAATAGAAAAACCTGCAGGGAAAAATGAGGCTGAACTGCCAAAATGTTAAAAAGGCATCTGTTAGCTTCATAACCTGGACAAATTCAGAAAACAACGTAACCAACAAGCAGAAAACTACTCCCTACCAAATGCTAGGAGAAAACCAGAGCCTCTGCTAGACAATTTATGGTAACTTCTAGCCATCAGGAAACTGGTGAGACAACTAAAAGGAAGTCTGGCTTCATAGATGGGCCCATAATTTGAGCATCAGTAAAACTTCTAGCCCACAACAGGATAGATTTTCTCATTCCAAATTCAAAAGTTTAGTGACACTCATGAAAACATACGATTACTCAGCCACCTCTTCCAGGTCCAGGCAGGCTACCTCCCACTAATGTGTCAACCTGTTAGTCAAAGGTAATTAGAGTAGAACCTGAAGTACTTAAAGTGTTTTCTTATCCTAGGAGAATATAATATGTATGTTATTAATATTAACATTTATGTTATTAATATTTATGCTATTTATAAAAACATAAATATTAAAAATAATATAAATATTGAAATAATATTTAAAATGCTGTAATATTTCAATTTTTACAGGAGATGTCTTCTTATTCAGAAACTATGTAGGAAAAATAACAAATTTTTTTCTCTTCTTTCTCTATCTCCTTCTACTGCTTCTTTTCCTGCTTTCTCTTCCTTCTTCTCCTAACCTTCTTGTGAATAATCACCATTTTACAGAGTTGTCAGAGCCACTTATAGCACTCCCTACAACTTTCTAAGGGGGAGGGGGTACTAAAAATTCTACTTTTAGAACATAAAAGAGAGCATTCAATGACAGTTGTAAACCACTCCCTGCCACTGGTAGCCCTCAGAATCTCCTTTCCAGACCACTAGTGCCCAGGGCTGCTCCCTGGGGAAGTTTTCACAGCTCCTTTCATTGTAATGACCTTACTGGCCACCAAGGTCACTGGGTGCTTCAGGTCACTGGACCTGAATCAAGATTCTTCCTGTCCTCCCATTTGATGCTCTCTGTTCAGTAATGAAATCCACAAAAGGAAAGAAATTAGACAATATTATACTTCAATGTCATGTCCTTCTATATATACATTTATTCAGTCAGAGAATGCACTTGATTTCAGGGGAGGCCATGATCAATGGAGAAACCAAACAATACCAAACGTCATTGAAGATGGAGTTTTTACTGAAACTCTGTTTCAAAAAGCTCTGTTTCTGAACTTGAATAAGTTCATTTAACCTCCCTGCTTTCATTTTACCACCCAGATTGGAGGGACTAATTCAAAACAGAGCTCATCTGAGAGCCCCACTGAGGTTAGTGTTTCTAAAATGCATCACACTATACAAAAGGGGGATCCAAGTGCCAAACTCTATTACTGTCCACTCCTGCCACGTTTTCCATTGACCTCTACCCGGTGATAGAATGGAGTGTGAAACCAGCCTTAAGTTCTATGTAATGCCAAACTGGCTGGAGGGAAAATTTCAAAAGGAAGTCTGGCCGAGTTACACTCTAGCTTACCACAATTTCACAGTTGAACCAAAAGTAGTACAAATTCAAATTGTAGGGTACAGAGAGCCTAAACTTTGAAGTCAATCCCCTGGAAAGTAGAAAGGGCTGCTTGTTGATATCTGTGAGTTAACCCTTAAGAGGGGCAGGATTAGACAGCTGAACTCCTATGGCTGCACTAAACATGCATCCCACATTACTAAGTCCAACAACATGCTAATAATGAGGATTACCACAGCTAACTTTCAATTATGCTCCCTACACACCCTGAAATTTGGGTGCAAAGGCTGTGCCAAGATGAAGTCCATCAGAAACTCCCTTTCAAATGAATTATTAAATACTAATAATGTATTTTTTTTACTAGGACCAACGAGTGTGCAGTAAATAATAGAAAGTCTTCCCTTTGTAGAAATACTATTCTTGTATTACAAAGGAAGAGCATTTGTTTATGATTGTCCTCAAGCATTCTATAGACCAAAAGTTTGGGATTTGATCTAATTTTGCAGAAGGCACTCACAGTCATGAGACCAAATCTAAATGAAGATACTCAGACAAAGGGCAAAGCTCTTGTGCATTTGTCCAAGAAATATTTCCACTTCTGCCAACATTAGCTAACTTTTGTTCCCTAATTCTAGAACGCAACCTCCAACACCCAAGAGCTGAATCTGAAATGATGGGAGGGTATACTGGACTAAGCAATGTCCCTCAAAGATGACCCCACATCATCCTTAATTCCTGGAGAATTAAGGTTGTAAATGGAATTAATTTTATTTATCAGCTGTTCCTGAGGTGGGAAGATTGTCCTGGATGATCTGAGAGGGCCCAATAAAATTGCAAGGGTCTTTTAAAAGCTGAAGAAAAAGAGAAAAGGAGCCAAAGGGTCAGAGAAGGAGATGTGATAACGAAAGCAAGGGCTGGTGCCATCTGACATGAGAAAAACTTGATACCTCATCACTGGCTCTGCAAATGGAAAAGCAGCCACGAGGCAAGGGATTGGGCAACCTCCAGGAGCTGGAAAATGCAAGGAAAAGTTTTCCCTGCAACCTTCAGAAAAGCTTGTCAACATCTGATTTTAGCCTAGTGAGACTTGCATTGGGCTGTGTTCTGCAGAACTGCAGGATAATATATTTATGATGTCTTAAGGCATTAAATTTGTGAAAATGTCTTATGCTTCAGTAGAAAACAAATATGAGGAGTTTCCAGAAGATTCCAAAGTTTCTGAGCCTTCAACCAAGTGTGCACACTCAAGACAGGAGAAGTGTGCTATGCAGAGAAAACTTACTACATCTAAGAGAAAGATTGCACTTGCCACCCTCCCATGTATGAAGAGGGCCTGGACCACAACCCTTTTGGCTATGAGAAGCAAGTGGTTACAAAACACAGGAGAAAAGTCTACACTGAAAAGTTAGGTGAGAAATAGCTACCAAGTAACCAATGGATAATTATCCAGAAAGATTCTCTGTGCTCTTTATTCTGAGGTGTGGATTGTTTGAGGGATGAGAAATGTCTCCTTCCTCCTTATTCTCCACCTCTCAGATATAAGGGGGATATGAATTTTTTTTTTATAAATTTCAGACTCACATCTATAAGCCCTTCAAGAAGCAAAGAGTTCCAGATGGAAAGTACATTACTTGCTACTCTTTAAGTTCATTCATTGCTTTGGTCAAAGAATAAGGTAATCCAAACCCTCCAAAACAGAGAGAAAAGTCACTATCCTCAACACATTCCAAAACATATGTATAGTTCAAGCTACTTAAGATGATTAAAAGTTCTACTTTTCAAAGAACACAGATTTCCAAGGATGCATTGGTTTATTCAGATTTTTCACTGCTGTGACTAAAAGACCTAACCAAAACAATTTTAGAAGAGGCCAGGTTGATTTGGGGGCTCAGAGTTTTTAGTGGTCTTACTGCATAGATAGTAGGCTCCATTCCTTGGCATTTGGGATGAGGGAGAAGAACATCATTGTGAAAGAATGGGGCTCAGGGAATTGTAATCAGAAAGCAGAGAGAGTCTCCACTGGCCAGTTACAAAATATATACCCCAAAGACAGGCCCTCAATGACCCACCTCCTCCAGCCTCACCGACCTGCCTTCAGTTACCACCCAGTTCATCCCTGTCCAAGGCTCTCATAACCCAATCATTTCACCTCTGAGCCTTCTTGCATTGTCTCATACATGAGCTTTTAGGAGACACCTCACATCCAAACCGTAACAGCCATCATCTCATTTGCCAGTTTTACTGATAGAAAAGAACGAGAAGGAAGTGGTGACCAATCCAGATCAGCTGTGGTGGAGCCTCTGTTTCCTTACTACTAGAGAAATTATTTACCAAACAAATCTCTTTGTATTACGTTAAACTTAATTCCTCCAAAGAAATACAGAGCCAAAGGGGCAGGGCTACATTTCAGAAGGAAGCTGAGAAAATAGCAGAATAGCATTCACAAGAAAGAAGTATCGAGGCGCCGCACAAGCTACATAAGGCCCCTTTGTATCCCAGAGGCATCTGGGGAAGCCACATATGCATGTTGCAATGTCGTTGCGTCATCATTTCTCTGAATCTGAGGGGAGGGTTTTGCTCTACATAAATTGTGGTCAAAGAAGCTAAGTTCACTTCAACTGCATTTGTGGTCTGGAGAAGAATTTTACATAATTATGCATCTTTGTTGACCATGCATGGAAGCATATCCTGGAAATAAAACCAACGCTTCTATCGAGTTCTTCAAGTACACATTCATCAAATTTTCAAGACCTCAAGAGTGTGAATTTGGAAACTAAAAGAGCTGTGATTCTCCTGAACCAATCCCCCAAGGTGTGTGGGTCAACAGACAGTGCAATCCTTCACGGTGCGACAGGGATCCAGCAGAGAGCATCTGGGAGCAGCACCGTAAATGAAAGAGGGCTTGAATCACCCATGCAGCTGCCGCAAGTGCTTTGGCACCCAGTTATGGAGTCCACACAGACTTGATTTAACAGTCCAAATACACAACACGCAGTGTGTATCTGTGTGCTTTGAATGACCTACATACAGGCTTCTATTTTACAGTGGCTTCCAGCAGTGAGAGGGAAAAACAAGATTCAACTATAGAAGCTGTCTATATTTAATATTTCTGTTAGTTTTCTGTCTGCCAGTCTGGCAGATTGGCCCAATTGGAAAAACAACATCTATGATTGCGGAAACAGTTCCTGGCTACGTTTGGCACCCTTCATCACTGAACGACACAGAAATCCCTGTCTGCAGATCCAAGGCAAAAGAGGCCAGCCTTTGTATATCACCAAGACTTATCTGTTTGTCTTTATTTCAAAGTCTAAATTCTAATGTCGTTACTCAATGCAACAGCGTAGCAGTCCACAACATTTCACAAAAACAATGAAAACTCTATGTAAATCCTTGGGTTAACTGAAAGTCATCAGTCCCGTGTCACTATAAAAAAAAACGAATCTGTCTCATATTTTCTCTCTTGTTTTGTTTCTAGGTCAGGAAAAAAAGAAACTTACATTCACTTCGTTCAAACTATTTTTAACCATAACAAAGTAATTTTTCTATGTGTTGATAGATAAACAGCAACAAAGAAAGTTATTGTCACCATGTGCCTTTGATTACTATTTAGCCTAAAAAGTCCTAAATGTGGTGAGGAAATGTTAAAAGTGCCAAATGTGAAATTGCAAGTGCCACGTTTGAAACTTGCTCCGGACTGTCACTAGCTGGGTGACCCTCTGAGTCACCCGGCTCACATTCCTGCTGGAAGATCAGTTAGGAATCCATGTGAATATGTTCCAGGTAAAATAGTATCATTCAAACATAAAATATTATTCTACAAAATGAAGAGAGGACAAAACATCCTATCAGCAGCGTTTAAATCAACTGAATAAATGTGCAGTTGTTAAAAGAGGGGGAAGGGGTAAAATCTGATTCCTAACAATCACCAGTTGTTATCTGTACTTTCATAGATTGAAGAAACTGTAATATTTGGTCCTACATTTAATTTAAGTCCTGAAAACTCAACAGAATGTGAATGAAAGTTCTGTTTCCATGCACGAAATCCTGGCAACATGAAAATTATTTTTTTCTCCACACATTAACATTCCATCCCACGAATTACTCACATAAACTGCCTACAGGGCCGAGTACTTACCCTTTACTCTTTGAAAGCCCGAGATACGAAGTGCACATTGCCAGCAGAGATGGAGTGACCTAGGGGAAGGGAGGAGGGTGAGGCTAAGAATGTTTCAAGTGAAGCTTTTAATTAGTTATAGGAACAAAGCCTGATCTTTGAAGTCAGACCATTGTGATTCCAATCTTGGATCTACCATTTTTCTATTCCCATCTGTAGACTCTCATAAGAACAACAATGTACAGGATAGCGGTGTTGCTATGAGGTTTAATAAGATGATTTAAATAAAGTGCCCCAGAAAATGGAAAACTACCGATAAATAGTTGGTATTATTCTTATCAACTGTGAGTTAATGTTCTGGAATATTTTATGGAATATTTTAATGCACATCCAAATTTCCAATGCTTGGAAAACTGTTAATATGAAACAAAAGAACACATGAAAAATAAAACATTACTAATATAATATTTGAACATGCTTGTTGGAGAGTAAGTACATTTTTGCAATAGATAAGAGAACCCCAGTCTTCTCTTCCACAGGAGCATTAGCTCAACTGAAGAAACAAATTCATGCTAACTTCATTCTCACCTCCCATATCTTATCATTCTCCAACTCCTGTCAATGTAATCTCCAAAGCCCAACCTCCAGGCCCCATCTGTGCTCTCTACCTTCCTACTACCCTGCTCTGGACCTCATCACCACTTCTATCAAGAATTTCTTGGTCTCTACATTTATGTCTGTGCCTCACGCTTATTCTTTCTTAAACACCCTGTATATGCTGCGACCTATTACTGCATTAAAGCAATGACCTGTGGACCACGGATATAGCTCAGTGGTAGAGCACTTGCCTAGTATGTATAAAGCCTAGATTTGATCCTCAGCACAAAACAAAGACAAAACAAACAAAAACCCAGTGACCTGACCCGTGGGTGCCATAGAGAATCATCTTCTAATGGTGTCTCATTAACCAGAGTTCAAATTCCTTACTGTGACCTGCAACTTGCCTGACAAACCAGCTGCAGGCAACCTTTCAGCACCACGGCCTGGCATCTTCACCACCATAAGTGTATGCAGTGGACATTCCAATGGGATCAGTTCCCACCTCAGCAGATACCAGATGCCAACGTGGGCATGTGCGTGATCTGGATTTGAAGAGATAT
Organism: Aplodontia rufa; assembly: GCA_004027875.1. Taxonomy (NCBI): domain Eukaryota; kingdom Metazoa; phylum Chordata; class Mammalia; order Rodentia; family Aplodontiidae; genus Aplodontia; species Aplodontia rufa. The sequence continues at coordinate 96 of PVKS010008961.1, read as the reverse complement.
TCCAAGGAAATAGTCAAGCTGCGCTTCCTGAACCACACAAAAACGTCCTAAGCATTAAGAGAGGATATTTGAGGAACATTTGTACTTCGGAGAGAG